>ML791880.1:14095-91354 GCA_009831015.1 Picea engelmannii
TAATTTATGCTCTCCAGGACCCTATAATTTGATACATTTCAATTTCTTGTATCCACTAGCCCTAGTTTTAAAGAAAACTAATTCGGGAATGCTATTTATTTGGTCATTTTGTCCACCACCCTTTGTAATAGATGTTGGCAGCAGGACATGGAACAACAGAAGCTCCATTTTTGGGTCCCCAGCCTGAGAACCCGTGATCCAAAAGCTGGACAAGTTTCAATTTAGGGTTCCCTTCATGATCTAATTAGGAATACTAGTTTTTTTCCTTCTTTTATGTGTTCGTAAAATTTCATAGAGAGTATGTACACAGAGTTACGTATTTTCTATGTATAGTTTATGGTCTCCATGAACCTATAATTTCATAAATTTCAGTTTCTTGTGTCGATGATTGCCTGTTTTAAAGAAAACTAATTCGTGAATTCTATCTATTTGGTCCTTTTGTCGACCGCCCTGTATGCCTATGTAAAGAAAACTGATTCGCGAATGCTAAATTTTTTTAACACAAGCCCCTTAAAATTCAAATAGTCCACAACTCCAATTGTCAATTTGTATATCGCGGAACTGTCGGTGTTATTTGTAGGAAACAGACTCGCAATCCAAAAACTGGTCAACTCAAGAACCCGCTCTTTTAAAGAAACTAATTCGGGAACATTTTTTTTTTCATGCTTATGTTAACCAGCATATGTAAAAAACATTAGTACTATGTTTTTTTCCTTTCTTTGTCCACCAACATATGTAAAAATAAAAACTATTTTGGAAATGCTAAACTTGATTTAATTAATTATAAACGATTTTATTGATATTAAAATAAGTTATTGAGTTTATTATTTCAATTTGCTTATTCGACATGAGCCTCTCCAAATTCAAATACTCCGCAAGTATGATTGTCAATATGTATATCGAAGAACTCTACCTTCTATTTGTAGCACAAGGAACAACAAAATCCCACATTTAAGGTCCGCAGCCCGATAACCCGCCTAATTCCGCAACGCAATTTTTTTCATGCTTATGTTCACCAGCCTATGTAACAGACGTCGGTACTATTTTTTTTTATTTTTTTGTCCACCAACATAAGTAAAAAGGAAAACTGATTTCAGGAATGCTAAACTTGCTTTAGTTAATTATAAATTATTTTATCAATAAAAAAATAATATATTCAGTTTATTATTTCAATTCGCTTATTCGACACGAGGGACTTCAACTTCAAGTAATCCGCAAGTCCGACTGCCAATATGTATATCACGGAACTCTAGGTGCTATTTGTAGACCACAGAACAATCGATGCCCAATTTGTAGCCCACCAGTCCAACAACCCGCGATCCATAAATTTCAAATAGTCTGCAAAACAACTTCTCAATTTGTATATCGCAAAACTCTCGATGATATTTGTAGGCAACAGAACAATACAAGCAAAATTTTCAGCCCGCAACCCTGACAACTCGGGATGAATCTTTCGTGCATGCTCTATGTATCTACTTCATCAAATCACATATTTTATTTTTGTAGGCCATAAAACAATAGAGGCCTGATTTTCAGCCCGCCAGCCCGAGAAGCCGCGATCAAAAAATTCAACTAGTCCGCAAAACTGCTTGTCAATTTGTATATCACGGAATTCTAGGTGATATTTGTAGACCACAGAACAACAGGTCCCCAGCCCAACAACCCACGATCCAAAAACTAGCTAAGTCAAGAACCCGCTCTTTTTAAGAAAACTAATTCGGGAACGCCATTGTTTTCATACTTATGTTCACCACCCTATGTAACAGACGTCAATACTATTGTTTTTTATTTTTTTGTCCACCAGCATATGTAAAAAGGAAAACTTATTTGGGTAACAACAAAAGCCCGATTTTCAGCACGGCAACCCTAGAACCTGCGATCCAAAAATTCAAATAATCTATAGGACCGCTTGTCAATTTGTATATCGTGGAAGTGTTCGTGCTATTTGTAGACCACGGAACAACATAATCCCAATTTTGACTCCATCACCCCGACAACCCGAAAACCCATGTCAATTTTGCACTAAACACTTATCCTGGTTTTTCTTCTCAGAGCTTCACCTCTTGCCTAGCCTTTCCCTGCTCTGCTTTTTTCCTCTCCTGCTCTGTTGCTGGCACATTTCCTCTCTCCCACTGTCAAAACGTGGGTCGTCCTGCCAGCCAAACCGACCCTGCCTGGTCATTCGTCCCCCACCTACTCCCTCACTTCTATCCTCCTCCTCTTCAACCACCTCCTCGTCATCCCTATCACATTCCACTCAAATTCCTTCTTCTCTCCCGCCCCTTGCTGCGTCCCTTACCCTGGTGCAGAGCCTGGTGTTCGACCTGCGTCGGAACATGGACAACCTTCGATTCCACCTAGAGGCCCTGGACAACAAAGCCTCTCAACTTCTGCAATTTCTCTCCACATTACAGGATGTTGATCACCTCCCACCAGAGGCAGGCCAAGAAACAACAACCCAACCAGCAGCAACCTCCGCACTAGTGTTGGCACTGGAAGAGAAGAAAGAGCACGTGCCATCACAAATGGATGACACCATGCAACTGAACCGGACATTAGTCGATGAGGAGCCGCCTCCTCCTGGCGAGACAAAATTTGTCGCCTTCTGCATGGCCCCGTTGTGGCACTACAACCCATATTGGTGATCTGTCTATTGTTTTCCTCTGTTATTTTTTCATCTGCATGTCGACCTTTCATGCATTTGTCCATGGTTACTATAGTTATGATGTATACACTTTCCATAGTTATAATGGCCACCCTTACGGGCCACAGTTTTGAACTCTTTTTGCGTTAGTAACAGTCTACACTTCAGTTACGAAGCGGTTCGGGTGGCTGAGTTGGTTTCCCCTCAAGGCAACTTAGTTCATACAATGTTATAATATTCTATAAATTAATGTCTCGTGTATATGATGGAATCATTAAATGTATATCACAGAACTGTTTGGTGCAAAAAGTATATCACCGAACACCCTCGACATCAAAATCTTCATACAATGTTATAATATTCTATAAATTACTTAGTCTCAAGTATATGATGGAATTGTTTGCTGCAAACTGTATATGTCATAACTGTTAAATAAAATGAACCTGTGACTTCGCCTACACGCCACTCCGTAATTGCTAGGTTGCATTGGTTATGTTTAGGAAGGGATTGCACTAGTACTGCCTTCCTATGCACCATGTCTCAAATGTAATGGTACTTGATCTCATTGGGTTTCAATTTGTCATGAAACATTGGATTCTCCGAGAGATTCACAAAACTCTGGTTATCATAATGAATAATGGTGGAATCCAGCACATGTCCAAATAAATATGTAAGAATCTTGTGAATCCACATTGCTTCGTAGAATGCCACACTTAATGCAATGTACTATGTTTGTGTGGTGCTTAAAGACACAAAATTATATTTCCTGCTACACCAAAAAACCATGACAGATCGCAAAGTGAAGCAACATCGGGAGGTGATCTTTCTATCCATTGTGATCCCTACCCAATTAGAGTCACTATATCCCCGCAATCTCGTGTCAATACTGGAAGTATATCTTAGACCATGTCCAACTATTCTTCATATGTATCTCAACACATTCTTCACAACAATATAGTATGTATGTCTCGGTTGACTTATTAACTGGCTAAGTGCACTCACTGCATAGAAAATATCTAATATGATGTTAACCAGATACATCAATGATCCAATCAATTGTCTGTACATGGTCGGGTAATCTCGTTAGAATCAAAAGAAGACACACTTAGTTTCTTCAGATTCGTCACCATTGGTGTATACATGTGCTTACAGTACAACATCCCAAACTTCTTCAATATCTCAATTGTATACTTCCCCTGACTCAAGAAGATCTCATCAGTTTTCTTCCACACTTCTAGTTCCAAGAAGTAGTGCATCATACCAAGCTCCTTCATCTCAAAATTAGAGGCCAACGCATACTTGCATTCAAGAATAAGGCTCTCTATACCGGTGACGAATAAATAATCAATGTAGAAGACCAAAATTCAAGGACTCACTATTAACAGTTTTGTAGTATTGGTTGGGATCAACAACACTTTTTTTGAAGCCCAAACTTATCAGGTGTCCATCAATCCTTGCATACCAAGTTTGAGGTGCCTGCTTGAGTCCATACATGACCTTATTCAACCTATACACATGTGACTCCTTCTCATGTATCACAAAACCATATGACTACTTAATTTATACTTATTCTCCAATCTCCCTATTGAGAAGGGTTGTCTTCAAATCCATCTGATGTAGTCTCCAACCCATGGATGTTGCAATAGAAATATTCGTCTGAATAGAAGTGTGTTGAGAAACAGGATAAAATGACTCCTTATAATCTATTCCCTCCACCTAAGAGAACCCTCTAGCAACAAATATCATTTTGTGCTTCTCGATGCTTTCGTCAGCTATGTGTTTGATCTTATAGATCCACTTGGAAGTCACTACAGACTCCCCTTCACGTCTTGGAACAATATCCCACACATCATTCTTCATGATGGATTGATACTCCTCCATCATGGCATCTCTCCATACTGGATGACTAGATGCCTCCTCATAGCTGTGGCATAAGATGAATATCTCTAAGTTTTCTTGCTCTCTCGAAAGGTACCATTAGGGGATTCATGTCTTTATTCCTCCTGTAGAGTCTGATGATCCCATGTAGGTCTCTTTCGAGCTACTTCAATATCTCTGGAAACATCAACTAGAGCTATAGCATCAAATCAAACAATTTGATCATTAAGATCAATTGTCTCCCTATGAACTGATGGAGGGTGAGGGGGAGAAGGCACCATATCTTCCTGTCTCTCACTATAAATATCCATGTGAGATCCTCTAGATACCCTGAAGGATATCTCCTCCTCAAATGTAACATCTCTACTCACCTCAATCTGTATCTAACCAGGGATGTAGATCCGGTATGCCTTCAAAGACTGATTGTACCCCAAAAATGTACCCTTTCTTCTTGAACCTCGTCTAGCTTGTTTATTTTTTTATTGGGTACATGAATGTATATTGGACATTCAAATATCATGAAGTGTCCAACCTAATATTCAATCATGAACTGTGTCCATACTAGATATCTTGTAGTTCCATTGTGGAACACATGTCTAAGACATATCAAGGTTCCCTCATGGAACCGATGTCTTATCTAGGACATATCAAGGTTACCTCATGAAACCAATGTCTTGGTTTCTTCATTTGATCATATGAGGCATGTCAGGATGAAGTATACATTCCCCTCTACTAGTCCACATAGGATTCTCCGGAAAGAATGTCACGCCATGGGCTACAAGGACCATTCTTCTAATCAAGTCACTACATGTGCCATAAAAGAATTTCAGTCCCGGAACTAAAAGTGGTTCAAAAACTACTCCCTCTAGAGTTGGAGGTGAATCCTCCTCTATATATACTCCCTCTAACACTGAAGGTAGTTCTTCCTCCTTCTCTGGAGGTAACTCAATCTCTTCTCCCTCTCGATGTTGTACTGCCTCCCTCTCTATATGATATCCATTTATTGGCTTGTATATTTTAACAAATATTCCACTTACAATAGTCACAATGCATTTCCACATTGCTCATTGTCTATATTTCTGAATTAATCACATGTGAATCAACCTCACTTTCCATTGCACCATTTTCGCTTCAAAAACACAACGTCGGGATTCAGAGTGTATTTAATCAAATGGTTATTATGTATTAAAATAACCATCACAAAGAGGCTTCCTGCCATTACCACTACCGATGTGCATAAGAAACAATAGATTTCCAACATTATAAATGTTCTTTCAATAAGTACACATGTGAACAATATCCATCAAACTCATGGATAAAATGGTAACAAATGAAAATGCGCAATATGCGAGATATCATATTGAAAGACCAAAAACAAAATACTCATAAATCCAATAGTTGCACCTCTTTCTGGTTGTATATGCCTTTGTATACAATTACGAGATTATATTGTACTTAGATGGTATAGTATAAATTGGGCTATAAAATATATATTGTGTTTTCCATGAATTTCACTCCTCTACAAAATAATTACCAAAGTCAATCATTGCGTTGTATTGAAGATTTCAGCATTGAATATAAATCTTGTTGTTGCATGGATTATTCATGTTGTTCGGACATAGAACGATGACCTCCATAATTTCAACCATGCTATAAATTAATTTTCAAAGTCAATCACTCACTTGTATTGAAGATTTCGGCATTGAATAAAAATCGTCTCGCATGACTTATTTCTATGGTGCCAACACAGAGCAATCACCCCAGGAATTTAGAAAAATTTAATGGAGATAAATTCAATGACTTTAACCCTCTGCACATTTCCATTGTTGTTTGTTGATAAATATGTGGTCACCAATATTCCACGTGGGCATGAAACCCACGTTTCTTACTAATTTTTACTACAACACGTTAGTTTTTCTTAGTTGTATTTAAAGGTGTCGTGTTCCATATTTTCATGCTTGCTAAAGATTTTGTAGCTTCAAGTCCAAGCTGGCCACACTGTGCATTCTAGTGAGGTCATGACATCACATATTCAATTCTTAAAAAACTCTTCAAAAAACATAAGTTGTCTCTCATTTTCATATATAGAGAACATATGGTGACCATCCATGAAAGAATGCATCCCTTGGATAATCAATCACTATTTATTATTATCATTTATGTATTATATATATTATTTAATAATCAATAATTATATTATTAATTATTAATCTAAGAGAATGTCTTCCGGATGTTGGTAGTGTGACAAATATTTTTAAATTAAAATATAATGTGGGTATAGGATGGACAATCTAAAAGAATGCGATTTTCATCTTCAACCTTCTTAGTGTCGCAAAGGTGACACACTCTTTCATCCCATGGTTTTTTAGGAATTGACCAACACCCCGTTTCACTATGAAGCTCATGACAATGTGTTCTTATCTTAACAATGCTTATATATATTATAAATTTATGGTATGACATGAGAGACCGTGCACACAGACTCACATTTACATATTTACAAGTTACATTGTTTCTTCCCTGCTATCTTTTTAGAGAGTTTTTTGTCCAAATTAAGTAGTTGAAATTGGAATGTTTCGAAATACATAATTTGGGTATTTAAAAATTGCTTTAAATCTGATCCATGATTTTTGAACGTAGAAAAATTACACTCATATTACCAAAGCTGGAGAGGGACTAGGAATACGAACACTATCAATCCGATCCCCTACATGCAACTCCCCAAAAAGGTAAGGCTTATAAATATTTACACCGAAAGGCGTATACCTATTGGCAATGGGCACAATTAATGACCTTTTAATCTAAAATTCTAATCTGATGGCTAACAATTAAAGATGCTAGCATATTTTTAGTCATCCTCCCAAATCAATGAATGTGATTTACTCTTCATAACTTCCTTGTATTTTTGAATGCATCCATTGACTTGTTTACTTTTTAACATTTACCTAATCATCTTAAGAAATGACTGTAGCACCATATAATTGCCATGTTTGGATTATTAACAGGCACTACTTCAACTTCCTCCTCAGGGATTCGTCCATGCGTCTCAACTGTCCACGCGTTTCATATTCGATGGCTGGCCAACCCACCGAGCGTTTCATTTTTGAGCGTGGATATCTTTCAACGTTCTCAACCAATACCTTTCGGCGTTCTCAGCCGCAAGTTAGCAACTGTGCTAGTTAGTATTAAATTACTCTTATGTTTGATAATTTTATCAATTCTTGTGTCATCATAAATGTTTTAAATTTTGTTTGAAAATTTACCAACCCTTGTGTGATAATAAATATAGAAAGGTGGAAAACCTTGATTACTTCCTATGTTTTTCAATCATTTTAATTTTTGTATATTAATTTTGATATTATAAATTAAAATGTTTATTATTGAGTTTTTTGTATTTAATTTTTGTGGTATTTGATGAATAACCTTATTTATTTTACTGTGTTGACTTGATTTCTCCAAGTCTTAGCATTATAAGGATGTATCCAATGGTTATTGGGGTTGCATTGTTTCATAGCTATTGATGCATGCAACTTATAGTGAAAAAATATTGTTAATGGGCATATATCCTATTTGACATGCTAGTTGTATTTTACGAAACTGCTTCTTGCATAAGAGTAAGCTCTTTATTTTTCAAAATTGATGTTTATGATTGCACTTCCAATTTATTAAAAATACATAAATATACTTATAAAAGATTTGCAAGATTAGAAGGCCAAAACTAATAATATATTCATGTAATCTTATTTTTATTAATTTAAATATTGTAATTTTGTTGTATTTTATAAAAAAACATCTTGCATAAATCTAAACTTTATATTTTCCAAAATATATATCCATGAGTGCACTCATTAAAATATCTTTCCATAAATATATTTATAAAATAATTGCAAGATTAAAAAGTCAAAATCAGGAATAAATTCATGTAATCTTATTTTTATTAATTCAAATATAATATATATAGATGAATGTAGATTATTGAATTTTCCTTCTATCTCTCTTCCTTCCACTTTTAAAGTTGCTTTCTCTTCCATTATTAAACCTCTTTTCTTTTTCGAAGTGTTTTCATTTAATTCAAGAAATTAATCTAAATGATGAATAGGTATATTTATAAATAAAAACTTATCTCATAAAATGTAAAAAGATTAGATGTCTTCATAAATATCTTAGGAAATTGGATAGTTGATATGGATGTTTATACACTATACTTAATTTGGAAAAGAAAAACCGATTCATATGACTATGCGTGATATTTGTTTTGATATAAGAAAATGAATACATATGACAATACGTGATATTTGTTTTAAAAGATAAAGGTATATTTTTTCTTCTATCAACTCTATTTTGTATTCGTTTATATGTCCATTGCGATATTATATTTTTGTATTTGTTTTTAATAAAAAAAAATTGTTTTTTCCCCTGCAAATTATTATTTTTACGTTGAAAGCGTACACCTATTGATAATGGGCACATTTAATAGGTTTTTTAGTTGTTATAAAGACATCCATTTATATGTTTACTTTTTTACATTTACCTAACCATGTTTAAAAAGTACCGTGTTCACTAACTTATTACCACATCTACCTGATCATGTTTTTGCTGGCTGACGTTTGATGGCCGCGTTTCTATACTGGCATCACCAATAATTGCCAGTGGTTTGTGCAAGTTTACAATGCATACTTACGTTTTTTGGTGCTAGTTTACAATACATGCCTATGTTTTTAACAACCATAAGCCGTCGTTTATGCTAGTTTACAATGCATACTTTTTAACAGCCATAAGCCGCCTTTGCACGTTCACCAGCCAGAACTTAGCGGCTATGCTAGTATTAGTCACCGTTGGAGGCAAGGAACTATAGCTTTCGGGCAGCGGTCAACAATAGTTGGCTGCTTATTAGTTGGATCATTTTAATTGGTGCATTCAGCGGTCAACGATAGTTGACTGCTTATTAGTTGGATCATTTTAGTTATTAATTGGTGCATTCAGTTCTAGTGTGTTTTTCTTACAGACTTGATATTATTCATTTTAACCTTATTTATTTTGTAAACAAAACATTTTTCATATTTATTAAATTTTATCAAGAGAATTTTTTTATTGGTTGATTGGTATTTGATGGTACTTGAATCCGCTAGTGTATGCAATATATTTTTCAAAATTGATTTAATTAAAAAATAAATTAAAAATAACGAATTTTATTACTGGGCATTTTGGCTCAGTCAACAAAGGTGGAGTGGATGTTTTGGTAGTCGAGATGGTGCAGTCAAGGTCGAAGTTTTTGGCAGTAGAGGTTTTGGTAGTCGAGATGGTGCAGTCGAGGTCGAAGTTTTTGGCAGTCAAGGTTTTGGTGCAGTCGAGGCTCACCCACTCACCTCTTCACAACCACTGCCTCCTCCGTTAGGCCTAGTGCTTAACATCCACCGCCTCATCTGTTAGAGTTGTGATGTGTCTCACCGCCTTCTGTGTTTCAGAAAGAAGGTCATCGTTGTATTCAACCTGGGTAGTGCAGAGGAGTAATTATATTGTTCATCCTCAACTTCTTCTTTGTAAAATTATAATTGTTTGGTTGGCCCATAGATCAACAGTTTTTGAAATTATAATTGTTTTTTTTACCCATAGATTCTCAGTGTTTTCTTTGTAAAGTTATTTCGCAGTTGGACATATTATCAAAGCCTCTTTCATATTCAGAGATTCGTCATCCTACGCCCACATATTAGCACTGGAAGACGCAGATTCCGGCGAGAAACTAAACTTCCGGGAATTCAAAGACAAGGTAAGCCTCGTGGGTAGTGCGTTAAGTCAATTGGGTATTAGAAAAGGAGACATGATGCTCTTGTTTTCTTAGAACTCTATTTATTTCCCCCTATGTTTCTTTTTCTTTGGGATTGTTTCAATTGGGGCGGTGGCAACCACCGTGAATCCGTCAGATACCACCATGGAAGTACCTAAACAGGTCCAGGATTCGAAAACCAAACTGGTAATAATTGTCCCAGAGCTGTGCGATAGAGTTAAAGATCCGGTTTTGCCTACAATAGTGATTGGGGGCAAGGTCACATATTTTATTTTATATAATTTAATTTTTTATTATTACACTGAAAGGTGTACATCTATTGACAATGGGTACAATTAATTACACCGAAAGGCGTACACCTATTGATAATGGGCACAATTAATGATCTTTTAATCTTATTTAACCCTAAACCTTAATTTGATGGCTATGCATTAAAGATGCTGGCATATTCTTAGTGGTCCTCCAAAATCAATGGGTCAGATTTATTGTTTATAACTTTCTTGCATTTATTTATCAAGGCATCAGTTAACATGTTTACTTTTTAACATTTACGTATTATATCATTAAAAAATTACTATAAAGATATGTAATTGCCAAGTTTAAATGATTACCACATACGTTTTATATTGGAGGCACCCGTTATAGTTATTACTACATAGTGATTAGCGTTTCATTTTCTGAACCAACCTAACAAGCCCAACGCCTATCGAGCTCCTGATATGATCGATTGGATTTCTGCAGAGCTATTTGCTTTATCAGCTCTGTATAGATTGCAGGCAGCTTATACGTTGCTCCAATCCCTTCAACCGGTTCACAGGTAAATTCCCCAACACTACTTTTCGGATTATATCGTTGCTTATTGTGGTGGAATTGGAATGAAAACATTCGGCATCTGGGTTTCAGCCTCCCCGATCCTCTTCTTCATGGGGCCGTAGATCTCCATCTCTCTGCTGCGAGATTCTGCTCTACTGTTATTGAAGTTTTAAAAGACCATAAAGTTTTTGAAAAATTAAGTTCATGAATGTAAGAGAAATGCATTTATTAGCACCTTAAATGACTTGGTAGTTTTGTTACACTGACATTTTTGGATTCAAGTTTTAAATCTTGAAATTAACATCGACATTTTACCAATCAATATTTTCTGATTAACTGGTGTCAAATCGTTTAGATCCGAGCCCTTCAAAGATTTGCTTATTATGCGTTATATGCATTTCTCTCAATTTTATGAGCGGTTTCTCTCAATTTATGCGTCATATGCACGCAAATCCGAGCCCTTCAAAGATTTGCTTATTATTTGTTCAGAAAATTAAATCTTTGGACATGAGATGAGGTAACATATTTACAATTAGGCCACATAATTTTATCAAGTCTTTTTGCCACGTTTAGTTTTACCAATTTTATCAATAATATGTCTTTTAACGTTCACCAACAGTGAGTTAGCGGCTGTGCTAGTTATTGAACAAGTAGATTATCTGTATCCCTCGAACACTACACCCGTAGTTGTGGCGGTGACTGAGTGATGACCTAGAGATGGTACACGTATTAAATACTTTCATATTTGAAACTTCACATCTATTCTCCCACTCGAAATACAAAGATCTCGAAAAAGCGGGATCACTCTTATTTATGTTAAATTTTAAATTAAAAAAATGAAATCTATGGTATCAATAACACTTCAGGTAGATGTCGCGGAGCTAGATTGTGCATCATGATTACAAATTCTTACAGTTATAAATTTTCAGAGAAGAAATCAATTCAAATTGTATTTAATGCATTGATTCACCCACAATGTTATTGTTTGATAAGATGAGCGATTTAATTTAATTTACTTACCACGTATGAGATTGGACTGATCATTGTGTGATGAGATGTATCCAGATTTTTCATTTAATGAGGTTGAATATCGGTCAGTTTATTTCACACAATTTAAATCACTATACAACATACTTTCATGAAAAATAAACCTATGTGCCGGTTTAGAAGATTTCTCATCTTTGTCTTTCAATTTGAACTTGTCTTTGAAGCTATCCGATAAGGGCTGAGTAATTTTTGGAGCTTATTAATTATGTTTTCTTGTTGTTGGGTAATTTATAATATGATTTTACACAAAATCTTTTCATTTCTTTCTTGAAAGTTTTTCCCCATGTTGGGTAATTTCTAAAGCGCAGCTCAACAGTCCAAGTGCTCTAATATGAATCAGAGATCATCCACGTCATGCCTGACCACGAAGACCAAGTCCTGGCGAATTGAAACAGAATCTTGGAGGCCCCGGGGTGAAACGCACTTTGGCTGGAGCTGCTCCTGGTTATGGGAAACCTCCACACAAAGTACTTTTGAGTACACGTTACCATCGTCCAACGAGGGAACAAAGGTTGGTGACTCGGGTGGTGAAGGAGCGTAGGGTGGTGGACAAGAAGGACGTTCCACTGCTAACTGCGAGGTCGAGGCCAATTCAGGGAGCAGTTCAAGAGAAAAAATGAGAGAGATCCCATGGAGGTCAAACCATTCAACTCGGCATGCCGAAGGCGAGCACATAGGTGGAAAGTTAGATTGGTCTAGTGAGGATTGAGTTGAGGATGGAGGTGAGGAGCTGAGCACCGGGGCGAAGGAGGGAGGGTGTCGGATGCCCATGGCCACGAAAATCTGGTACCAAAGGGAACCATGCTTTGTCTTCCCTTGCTGGCAGGGCATGGCTTGACTAACAAGAGGTAAGGGTAGAGAAAAGACCAGAGCGAACCAGGTAAACACTAGAGGGGGTGACTTAGAACCAAAATTGTTGGGAGAGGAGGGTGATAGGAACCAAAAGGGAGAATGGACATCGTCATAAGAAGAGCGCAGGGGAGTAAAGGGAGCGAGCCTTGTACCAGCGCCATGGCAAGGATGTGAGTCCAACTCTGAGCGCACTAGAGAAGTTAGTTAAGGGCGCGATGAAGTGAGAGTTTGCAACAACAAGCATGAGGGGGTAATTAAGGCGGAATGGATCCATAGGTACCGTCACATGGGAAGAGGCAAGGTGGCGCACAGACTTCTTCATGTTTTAACTAGAAGTTATGAAATTTATGGGCATGCTTGTCTCGTACCTAATGACATTTAAGCTTTTATCATATAGGTATTACATCATAAAAATGTCTCAAAGAAAGAAGATCCAAGCTTCTATCAAAAAAAAAAATTGGATGGTCTACCACAACACAAGTTGCATTGCCTAATAAAGAGGAGCGTAATTTTGATTTGAATGAGGACTTAGATATTGCGGTATAATGAAGAATGTGGTGAAGAATTTCAAGGTGAAGAACCTAGCACTCAAAAGAAAAGAAACGTTTTGTGAGGATTGGAAAACTAAGTATAAGTGGTTGAGAGAGACAAAACATGAAGGAAAAATAGTTATGAAATGCATATACTGTGAAACAAATAAGGAAATTGGACCATGGGGGATAGACATTGATTTCTCTATCATGAAACATGATTCACTATTTGTTCATGCAAATTCAAGCATCCATAAAAGTTCACAAGCAAAATGAATATATGGAAATGAAAGGAAAACAAAGCCTATTACCTAACATAAATCATGTATCAATGACATGAATAAGCAAAGTGTTATCACAACTATGAAATTAAATTATTGAGTTGTGCAAGAGGATTTACCCCTCTGAAAATATGAATCCCTTTGGTTGTTTTCAATGTCCTTACAAACACAAAATATGCCAAAGAAAAAAGATGACACATCATATATACAAATCACATGGCTGCGAAAAAAATCCTTTTTATTATATATGAGTATCTTGAAGAGGTACAAACAACAAAAATGTTGGATAGTGATTTTTTTTCATTGATGTTATACGAAAGTACAGATCATAGTTTAGAGAGACACCTTGTGGTTTATGTCACATTTCTAGGCTCACAAGTATCCGGGCCTCCAATTTCACAATTTTTAAAGATCATAAATGTTTGTGATGGAAGAGGGAAAACAACATACGATGTGATTAATGATTTGAAGGAAGTAAGGGGCATTTCAAATAAATATTGATAGGATTTTCTATAGATGGTTCTTCATCAATGATTAGCAATGAAATTTGATTTTCATTGCTCATCGCGAAGCTTTATCCACATGAGATACTTCTAAAAGAATACCTAAATTATTATTTGTTGAGAAATTGGAAAATAAGATATATTCTTGGGTGCAAAATTTTACTAAAATAAATAATCAACTTATTTCTCTACAAGAACTTATGCAACTCGAAACTCTTTAAGCTCTTCAAATCCATGAAGTTAGATAGCTCTCAAGTGGGGGAGTCATTGAAATACTTGTTGTATTGGTGCCTCCCATATTTACTTTGTGGAAAAATGAAAGGAAGGACTCATGGTATGATAACACAAGGATATTTTCATATCAATTTTGTTTAGATATGCTTGCAGATGTAATGTGTGAACTAAACAAGTTAAATATTTTTTTTAGGAAGATTATGTTGATGTTCCCTGTTTAGGGGAAACTATAGATGTTACTATAAAAACTTTATGTAAGACTTGCATGATACCATTTGTAATGCCTACCTATTTTTCAGGACTCAAATAAATAAATATCTATTAGGTTGTTTCTTACTCAAATAATCTGCAATTTGAATTATTGTTTTCTTTCATGATTTTATTATACCAGGAATAAACAACAACATAATAACAATAACAGTGTAATAAAAACAACATCAACAACATAATAACAACAACATAATGATAACATATCAACTGGTAAAATACATACCTCCACCTGTAGGTTGGTTGATTCAACCCTTGGTTCGCTTGTTCTTGTGCTTTCTCAAACTACCCAACTAAATATTAACCTCCCAGCCAACTAGGAACAACGTCTCTGGTCCCTAGCTCTAGGAATCCTTGTGGTTTCCTGGCCCCCGAGCCCAAAGTTTCCAGCAATAGCAGTGCCCTGTGAGAGTTTCCAAAACCATTTGTTCTCCCAATTTTCCTCCTCTTCCTTCACCTCTTGCAGAAAATTTCCATTACAAAATGAGACCCCTCTCTCAGTCCTCTCCTCTCTTCCTTATCCTCCCATCTCATTCAATTCCCCCAATTACCTTACCCCCCTCATTAATTCCCCAACAACCTTATCCCTTCATTAATTACTTCACCTACCTTTTAATAATAAAATAATAAAAAGATTCATTTAATTTATTTTAATAATTCATTAAATTTAATATAAAAACTATGATCAACAATTAATCAAATTGGGTTGTTACATACACCCACCATTAAAGAAACTTCATCCCCAAGTTTGACTAATTTACAATACAAGGGTAAGGACACATGATTCATACATCCACATCAAATAAGCAACATCAACAATTTAAACACTTACACATACTAGTGTACATGTGCAAAGCATGCATGTGTAGCTAGCACATATAGGACTCACACATGTACTAATGAAAATAATTATCATGCCTAAAGTAATTCTTGTATGCATCCAATCTAATCAACAAGACCATTCATTTCATAAAATATAGTAAACTATTTAAAATTTTCACGAAATCTCTCAATTAGAATAATTTAGCTGTAACGATCCTCGTCGTTATGATAACATACGACACATAACAAGTGAAATTTTTTTCTTTTAGCAGGGAAGTAACAACATCAATAATCAATCAACGCAACTCGATGACAAACACA
This sequence comes from Picea engelmannii, assembly GCA_009831015.1. Lineage (NCBI taxonomy): Eukaryota > Viridiplantae > Streptophyta > Pinopsida > Pinales > Pinaceae > Picea > Picea engelmannii. The sequence goes on from ML791880.1 coordinate 30,073, forward strand.
ACACACACAATCCAGGCACTGGGCAACATAACTACCCAACATACTAGCACATCATGCAACTGCATGTAACATGCGGAAATCAATTAGACAAAATAAAAACGACTACTTGTCTGTCCTACCCTGCAAGGTTAGGAGCTCCAAAACACATAAGAAACACTCAATCACATGTTCCCATCAATTTTGACCATTTAAGGTCTTCAGGCTGGCGACTGTTCTGAGGAGCAAGGAGGTGTCTACATCTCGCCCATCACAACAAGTTCAAACCACTAAGATAAAAGACAACAACAAGACCATTCAAGTGCAACCAGCATAAACATGACACATGTAATATGAACATTCACAATGGGAGAGAACAAATCACAATCGTGAATTACAACACAATTTACAATACATTGATTTCAATAATCGACATCAACACCATTGGGAGGCACATGCCCCAAGGGTCGGTTGTCATACACACTCATTGATCATTACGCTTCAACATCCAGTCTTAAGGGATCATGCTGTCTCAATGCGACAAGATTGATAATGACTAGGGAGCAACCCAAATAATTCTAAACATTTAATTGTTACGCAATCCCACGCGCGAAGGGTGCCAACTTAAGTAGTACAAAATTATAAACAAGACACTCAATCAACAAGCCGAATAAGACATAGGGTGACTACATTCCATACATTTAATTTCGCAACAACTAGAGCTTTATTTTTCTTATGAGGAAAATCATATGCGGGTTCTCTTAATGACGCCACTGTCTAGATGAGTCACACTAACAATTCTACCATCAAGACCTTAACAAGCTCAATATGACCAGTCACATATCTAAAGTTAACATATATATAACAACAAAACTACAAGTAACTTTTATACCTTTCCAGCAAGGGGTTTTATTAATCCACAACACCAACTGCAATCATCAAACTTTTCTAGATCCTTAATTATCGAGAACCCTAACCTTAGCATGTAAATCTCCTATTAAATACAAATTAATAATAAATTAAACTAGGCATTCAAGTGGAGATTTCCATTTTTATTTCAAGGGTAATCATTCCCTACGTCTATCTTTAATACAACCTTTAACATCCTATGAAGAAGAATATAAATATCTTCTAAGCAAAATTTTCATTAATTATCCATAGTCATAGGTTCAAAAATATTAAAATATTCCATTGTTAAAAGTATAATTCCTTGCAGACCATAAGTTACTTGAAACCCATATTAGAACTTAACCAGAACAACTTTAACGGAAAGGACCGGGTTAACTAATTGTAATACAAAGGATCATTATAATCACGCTAATTGAAAGGCGCGACCAAAATTACAACCTATTTTTAAATAGCAACATATTTATAATACAATTGTGTCATGAGCTGGATCTAGTTAAATCGGAAGTAAAATTCTAATTTACATAGCGAAATTAAAATCGGGAATTAAAATTCTAACTTTCAGAAATTTCTAAATTCCATTTTAACATAGACACACCTAAAGTAAGATTACAATTACTAACGCTATTTAATAGACATCAAGGTTCATAAGTAAATTAGCTAGAATTAGCCGGGAGGAAATGATGAACTGTACAACATTTTTAAAAATGGAAGACAATCTCAACTGAATTAATATAATCTAGCACAACCACTAACTCGCTGCTGGTGAAAGCCAAAAGGCTTATTACTGATAAAATTGGTAAAACTAAACGTGGCAGAAAGACTTGATAAAATTATGTGGCCTAATTGTAAATATGTTACTTCATCTCATGTCCAAATATTTAATTTTCTGAACAAATAATAAACAAATCTTTGAAGGGCTTGGATTTGCATGCATATAATGCATAAAATTGAGAGAAACCGCTCATAAAATTGAGAGAAATGCATATAACACATAATAAGCAAATCTTTGAAGGGCTCGGATTTAAACGATTTGACACCAGTTAATAAGAAAATATTGATTGGTAAAATGTCGATGTTAATCTCAAGATTTAAAACTTGAATCCATAAATGTAAGTGTAACAAAACTACCAAGTCATTTAAGGTGCTAATAAATTCATTTCTCTTACATTCATCAACTTAATGTTTCAAAAACTTTATGGTCTTTTAAAACTTCAATAACAGCAGAGCAGAATCTCCCTGCAGAGAGATGGAGATCTACGCCCCCCATGAAGAAGAGGAGCGGGGAGGCTGAAACCCAGATGCCGAGTGTTTTCATTCCTTCATTCCAATTCCACCACAATAAGCAATGATATAATCCGAAAAGTAGTGTTGGGTAATTTACCGGTGAACAGGTTGAAGGGATTAGAGCAACGTATAAGCTGCCCGCAATCTATACAGAGCTGATAAAGCAAATAGCTCTGCAGAAATCCAATCGATCAGATCAGGAGCTTGATAGGCATTGTGCAGAAATCCAATCGATCAGATGAGGAGCTCGAAAGGCGTTGGGCTTGTTAGGTTGGTCCAGAAAATGAAACGCTAATCACTATGTAGTAATAACTATAACTTGTGCCCCCAATAAAAAACATCTGTGGTAATCATTTAAACTTGGCAATTACATATCCTTATAGTAATTTTTTAATGTGATTAGGTAAATGTTAAAAAGTAAATATGTTAACTAATGCCTTGATAAATGCAAGAAAGATATGAACAATAAATTTGACCCATTGATTTTGGAGGACGACTAAGAATATGCCAGCGTCTTCAATGCATAGCCATCAGATTAGGGTTTAAGGTTAAATAAGGTTAAAAGATCATTAATTGTGCCCATTTTCAATAGGTGTATGCCTTTCGGCATAATTAAAAATCTCCCTGAGTTCCATTTCTAATCTAAGGTTGCATACAGGAAAGGAGGTAGTGCTGGAATCAAATTACTGATAAAAGAAGTATAAAAAGTTTTGTGATTGGGAGGGTGAGGACGAAACGGAAACACCACCCAACATCAAGGGAGATGTCTAGCTTCCAGGTGGCAGCGCCAATACAGGATGGGCACCAAATTAGTTGAGGAAGGACAGTGAGGGCGTAGGGAAAAAAAGCACACGTTCTCTGAGTGGAAGTGACCACGTGTTCAAGGGAAAGACTATGGGGTTGGAAACTATGCAGAGGAAATAATTCATGGAGGAGACATGCTAAAAAAAACTGAGGATTGCACAACTAAGGGGAAGGAAATACCTGACATCCTCTGGACCATGCCGAGCATCCCGAGGTTTTTGCAAGGGTGGGCCCATTCCACCTCCACGAAAATGGAACTGGAACGCCCCAATGCTAGGCCTCCTGCTTGCATCCACACTCAGATCAACTCCTTCCTAACGGGGTTACAAGACTTCACACTTCCCGGGTCCCATTACTACACCTAACTCGACAACGACTAGATTCAGAAGGCCCTTGGAATTAGGATTTCTATGATCGACAGGAGGGAAGGGCTTCAATGAAATTCCAACATAGTGATCAAAACAATAAGGAAAGGGCAGTGTACTAGATACTCCGCCTCTAAAAATGAATTTGAGGAAAACTTGATCTAAACCTCTGGCTTGCGGAAATTCAGTTGGAACTCGAATCTCAACTCCAATGGTTGCAGCGATCGAATCACTCATAACTTCAGTGGTGTGTCTAAGGCGTATCTGTCAAAGGCTGGAAAGCATATAGTGGCTTAGGTGCATTTCTAAGAAGAGGAAAATCACAGATGCTTCCATTAAAGCGGGTCAAGGATTTTTGTTCAGACACTAGACCGGATCGATATCAACTACCAATGTTAGGGACATTGTCACCTAAGAATTATTGTAGGTGAGGTAAAAAGAATAGAAGAAATCCCTTGACTACTTCACACTCCAGACTCCCACACCCCTTTCTCGAAAGGTTCAAGAGGACACAATGATGCCAAGACCATTAATTCAATTAAAAACACAATGAACCCAAGCTTCCAACCGCACTAAATACTGGCAAAACAAGAAGGCGTGGAACATAAATGGAGAAAACAAAGGTAACCACCCGAGCACAGAGAATAAGCAATCGCAAAGACAATGAAGAAAAATACGCAAACTTTTAACTTAACCACAGCCTCTACATTATCAATCCACACAACCCAATGCACGCGCATCCAGCTTCAGGTAGCCATTACATTTTTCAACATATAATTTACATATTTTTAAAAGTACATACAATGCAAAATTAACACACATACCTTAACCGAAGGTGAATATCCCCAATTCGTTGTCTCGTGCCTGCACTCCATCCAACTCCCGCTTTCCAACCGATGATACCTCACTGGTACCTCCCAGCTAATGCTAGGAGTACTCTTCTTCCCCCTTAGCCCCATGAGCCGCAAAGGGGGCACGCACATGATACCAGAGAATGCTAGCTCCCATCTTGCCTTGCAAGATCGAGCTACCACTCATTACCCGAGTTGGGTATCCCAACTCTCACAAGAAAATTCAGTCAAGATAAAATTTCAGAAGCGTAACCTTACGCAAACCAGACGTGATCCATACTCCTCCTCCCCAATCCTTTTTATAGAGTTTTGAAGTGATTAGTTTCCCAAACCCTCATTAAATTCCATTTTTCATTTATTTAATTAAGAAAAACCTCCCCCATACGCATGTCGCTCGATCCCCTAGTTGCACCAAAAAATCAATTTATTAATTAATTAAATATGCCTATTTCCCTCACCCACTTAAAAGTGTTCTTAAAAATGCTCATCGGTGTCGCTTTATTCCCTTACATTTCTTAAATGACTTATTCCTTTATTAAATCCTAGTTGAGTTCATAAATAGAAAGTTGCAAAGGCTAGATTCCTTACTAAGTTAGACATTCCCCTTTTTCTTTAAGTTTCCCCATTTTTAGCTAAGTTCAGAATTAGCAAGTTTAGACAAACAACCATTTGCCCTCTTTTAATAATTAAACCTTCATTAAAAATTTTACTTTAATTAATAAATCTTGAATTTTATTTACCTCTTTCTTGTTATATTTATAATTATTATTATTTTTGCTCAGAGGTTCTACTTAGACCTAGGTTTTAAATTCACTAGGCTTGGCGACAGTTCTTAAGGGAAAATTTGTTATTAAACTTTACTCATCACTTCATTCATTTTAAGGCTGACCAGATCCTAAGGAGGCATAGTTTTCTAGGTGCTAAGTTTATTAACTTATCCGAGTTCAAAATGTGACATGCCCTTCAAGATGCACTACGTGCTCCAAGGGTGCCACTCACCTCTTTTTGTTTTATTTGTGCGACGTGCCCTTCAGGATGCACTACTTGCTCCAAGGGTGTCACTCGCCTCTTGACTAAATTTGGTAGACGTCAAAACCCTGGAGTCAATATTCCATCAAATGATCTTGTGGGAGACTAAGCCCCCCTAAGGAGTAAGGACCTTGCCTTATTGTGCGCCCCTTAGAATCATCGTGAGCGAATGTCACAGTCTAAACTCACGACATCATGGATATCTAGAACTAGGTAATCGTTAACCTACAGTTAAAGCCATGATGAGAGTGATAGTAGGTTGTGGCAGGGCTTCTGCCATACTTATCCCTCAATGTCTTTGGTTGTCGTGCGTGACCCCTGTAAAAGTGAATGTGAGTCTGGTTGAAAAGCTATCGTCATCCTGCATCCATCAACAAAACATGTCATCTATGACAATTAACATCATAATATCTAATCATATGTACATATGTCACATCAAAAACATTCAAACCCTAATAGTCCACTCCCTTACTCGATCCAGAGTCCAAGTAGTTTCATCGATGCCTCAACATCCTCTAACATCCAGAGTCCTACACACTCAGGAGAACCCAGTCAATAACACTTATCGTTGTAAATACAACAAAAATAACATATCCTCAAATCTACAATATCTAATAATCATAATCTAAACAACCAATAGTATAATTACTCGGATCATTTACATGCAAGTGTCCTCAAAGAATAAGTCCGCTCAGTGCACGCAAGCGCAAGATGTTACATACACCCCCTCTTGTTTTAAACTTCGTCCCGAAGTTTCACAGTATGTAAGTATCAAAATAAAGTGTATCATAGTATCATATGTCTAGCTATGAAACAAAAATGGAAATTGCTGACGCATATCAGATGCGTCCTCCCAGGTTGTCGAGTGTGGACTATAGTTGTCCCACTGGACCTTGACCTGATCTTCTGTTCAACACTGTAGCTGTCGAATGCGATGGTCTAGGATGCAGATTGGCACCACCGTGAGGGCACCCTCGTCTGATCCCTGCAAGGAACTCATGTCAATAACATGTGTAGGATCACTAACATAATATCTCAAAACAGATACGTGAAAAACATCATGCATACGCCTTAAAGAATCAGGCAAGGCTAGTCGATAGGCCATGGGCCCCTTATTTTACACAATCTCTAAGGGTCCCACAAAACTAGAAGATATTTTAGAACCCTTTCCAAACTTGATCGAACTTTTATGTGGTTTCACCCGCAAGAAGACTCGATCACCAACTTCATAAATACGGTTGACACGATGCACATCGACATAACTCTTTCGTCGATCCTGCGCTTCCTTGATCCTTTGTCTTATTGTTTGCATTTGATCTTCCATCTCTTAGATCACTTCCAGTCCCACCAGGACCCTATCCTCAAGCCGATCCCAACTAAAAGGCATCTGACATGGTCACCCATAAAGAAACTCGAAAGGCGCCATCTTAATGGTGCTTTGATAACTGTTGTTATACACAAATTCTACTAGTGGAAATAATTCTTCCCAATGATTCTGTAGGTCCATCACGTACATACACAACATATCCTCCAAGATTTGGTTTGTTCGTTCGGTCTACCCATCTTTCTTTGGGTGATACGCGGTACTAAAGTGAAGTTGGGTTCCCAAGGCCTTTTGGAAACTAGTCCAAAATTGTCTTGTAAACACGGATCCTCAATCAGATATAATCCTTTTAGGCACGCCATGAACCTCACTATCTCGCTGATGAAAACTCTAGCTATGTCAGGTGCCTAATACATTGTACGCATAGGAATAAAATGAGCACTCTTCGTAAGAGTGTCGACTACCACAAAAATCGAGTCATGTCTCCTTGTTGTCATTGTCAATCCAACAATGAAATCCATCAAAATGACCTCCCATTTCAATTCTAGAATAGCTTGTGGATTTAGTAATCCTATTAGATGTCTATGTTCAGCCTTCACCTACTATCATTCTAGAGATCTTGCCACGTATTTGACTATGTCCACCTTCATTCCTTTCCAGAAGAATAAGGGTTTAAGGTCTGCCCTCATCTTCGTGACTCCAGGATGAGCAATGTACACTGCTCTATGAGCCTCGTTTAGGATCAAACTCCTCAACTCATCGTTGGGCAACATGTAAATCTGATTATTAAATATTAATAATCCATCGTTGTCAACAGTAAATCCCTCAAATTGTTGGTACCATCATTGTGTTTTTTTCGATAAAATCCTGAATCTCTTTGTCCCAGTCATCATTGTGTTGTAAAGTTAGAATATTTTCACGTAGATTCATCTGAAGAGGCATCATCGAAAATATGTGAGGCCTCTAACTCAACACATCATCCAATCTATTCATTGTTCCTTTTATGTAAGTAATCTTGAAATCATACTCGCTAAGCAATTTCGACCAACGTCGTTGTCGCACGTTTAAGTCGCTTTGCATAAAAATGTGTTGTAAACCACAGTGGTCTATTTTTAGTTCAAATTTTCATCCGATCAGGTAGTGCCTCCAAACTCTGAAGGCATAAACAATGGATAACAACTCCAAATTGTGCGTTGCATAGTTCTCTCCATGCCTTCTCAACTTTCTCGAGATGTAAGCAATCACACGATCGTCTTGCATCAACACTCTGCCTATGCCTTCCTTGGATGCATCATTGCATAACAAGAAGTCCTTGTCCATGTCAGGGAACTCTAGTATAGATGTTTTCGTCGACATATCCTTGAGCCTCTGAAATGTTTCCGCGCATTTCTCGGTCCAAACAAACTTCTTGTTCTTCTTCTGCAATTTCATAATCGAATTTTCTATCTTCAAAAAACCCTTGACGAATCGTCAATAGTATCCTGTTAAACCCATGAAGCTACGCACTTCTACGACATTCGTCAGCGTAGACCATTCCATAATAACCTCGAACTTTGTTGGATCCACAATGATGCCTTCGTCGGATATGACATGCCCTAAGTAATGAATCTTCGATTGATAAAATGAACATTTAAACAGTTTCCAAAACAATTTGTTCTCTCATAGAAATTGTAGCACCAAGAACAAGTGCTCTTCATGCTCCTCCATCATCTGAGAATATATCAAAATATCATCAATGAATACTTGGATGAACTTGTCCAAGTATTCGTGGAACACCCCGTTCATCAAACTCATAAATACCCCAGGGGAATTTGTCAGTCCAAAAGGTAAAACATTGAAATCATAATATCCAAACCTCGTCTTAAAGGTGGTATTAGGGATGTCGTCCTCCTTGATCTGTAACTGGTGATACCTTGATCTCAAGTCAATCTTTGAAAACATCATCGCGCCTTTCATCTGATCAAACAAATCATCAATCCTTGACAATGGATATTGATTTTTGATCATTGCCTTGTTCAATTGATGGTATTCAATAAGGATTCTCCATGACCCATCCTTCTTCCGTACGAAAATAATCGATGCACCCCATGGTGACACACTTGGATGTATAAGTCCTAGCTCCAACATCTCCTTTAGTTTCATTTTCAACTCTTGTAACTCAGGGGTCAACATTCAATAAGGTGTTCTCGTTATCGATTCAGTTCCTAGTTTTAGGTCGATAATAAATTACAAGTCCCTCTCCATCATCATCCTAGGTAACTCCTCGGGGAAGATGTCTGCAAACTCTCGCACCACCAGAAGGTTTTCTAGACCTTCTGCTACACCCTTATTGTTTAAAGGAAGGATTTCATATAGCTTACATCCCTTGTGCATGCTCTTCTGTAGCTGCAAGGAAGAGATGAACCTAAGGGAAACTCCCTATTTCTGACCTACAATCACGCGTCTCTATCCCTCATCATCGACCAAGATCAATCATTTTTTCTTACAGTTCAGTATTGCCTCATGCGACTCCAACCAGTCCATACCGATCATGATGTCATAAGACCCTAAGATAGTGACATACAGGTTGGACCTTGTGAGAAACTCTCCGAAGTTAATGCTACAGCCCGTAACCTTCCCTCCAACCTTTTCTTTGGCTCCCGAAGCCATTTCTACAAAGCTAAACTCATCCTATTTGACTTCCCTTACCTTAATTATTTTTAGTGTTGCAGGAGAAATAAAACTCTTTGTAGCACCTGGATCTATCAAAATACTAAAGGTCTGGTCAGCGACAGTACCTGACATCTCGAGCACAGTCAACTATTGCTCTGCCTGGCATTTATTCACCGTTGCATGAATCCAATGGGCCTTGCCAAAATCTTCCACGGTAGTGAGTCTGGCTGATCCATATGCTCCGGTCCTCTCCATTGGGAAGTCACGCTGGTAATGTGGCTCTCCACATGTCCAACACCCTTTCTTCGGTCCAATACTCCTGGTACTCGAAGTAGAAGCTGACGACCCACCAGCCTAGAACCCTAGTCTATTCTGATGAACAGGCCTAAACTGTTGATGTTGCGGTCGATGATGTTTCTGCTGCTATGGTCCTCTGTAAGGAGTCTGCAGCTGAGGAGATTGTCTTCAAGGTGTAGTGAAAGTGGATCCTCTCTAAATGCCACAATATCTTGGTGAATGTCTAGCCAGTGTTTGATGTTGTTGTGCACCAAATGTCGCATGTCCAATTGGTCTCATTAGAGTCTAGCTCTGACCCCTGCTAATACGATCCTGCTCTGCTATGAGGGCCTTCTCGACAACATCATGCAAGGTTTGAGGAATCAATATCCTCACATTTGCATGAATGTTTATGTTAAGTCCAAACACAAACTTGTTGACCTTAACTTTCTCAATATTCAGGTGCAGAGCATACCGAAACATCTCCATGCAATGGGCCTCATACTCGGACACCGTACGACCCCCCTGTCGCAAGGTGTTGAACTCGTTGAGATGACACTCAAATAATTCCTCAGACAAATACCTCTCCCACAATCGTTCCTCGAACAGTCCTCCTGACACGTCTTTGACTGCAATGTTCAATTGCGACAGAAGTGTCTTCCACCATAGAAGAGTGCTCCCCTTCAGTGGAAATACCGTCATGCCTACCTTCATGTTGGAGGTATAGTCGCGAAGTGCAAATAACATTGCCATATTATCCAATCATGCCTTGGCGGTTGTGTGTTCCGGGGAACCAAAGAATTCATGAAATTTGACCTTCTCTAGTTCGCGATGAATGCTACCAGTACTGACCGAAGCGTGCGGCGGACCCTCAGGAGGTGTCGGTGCCCTGGCTTCTCCTCTATCCAAACAGTTGATCAGTGCCTCATACATCATCTGAAAGGACCTCATCAGCCCAACCACATCACCCACAACTATATGTTCCTACCCGACAACCTGTTTGTCTCCCTAGGGGTTATACCCCTCAAGTGTGGATGCTACTGGGGACATCACGCCTCCTCCCCTAGCATCCTGTCGTTTTCCTCTACGGTGTCCTCTAACCATGATTATTTGGATGAATACAAATCAATTTTAATTAGCGACAATTATAATCAAGTATCCAATCAATGGAAGTCGCGGGTCGAACCGGATCTGATACCATATGTAATTATCCCTGTCGTTACGACAACATACGATGCATAACAAGTGCAATTTCGTTTTTTTTTTAGCAGGGAAGTAACAACATCAATAGTCAATCAATGCAACTCGATGACGAACAAAACACACGCAATCCAAGAAACATACAACATAAATACCCAACATACTAACACATCATGCAGCTGGATGCAACATGCAAAAATCAATTAGACAAAATAAAAATGATTGCCCACTCATCCTACCCTGCAAGGTTAGGACCTCCAACACACATAAGCAATGCTCAAGCCCAAGTTCCCATCAATTATGACCATTTAAGGTCTCAAGGTTGGTGACTATTCTGAGGAACAAGGAGGTCTCTACATCCCACCCATCATAGCAAGTCCAGACGACTAAGATAAAACACAACAACAATAATATTCATGCACAACCATCATAAAAACAACACATGTACTATGAACATTCACGACGGGTGATAAAAAATCACAATCATGCATTACAATACAATTTACAATACATTGATTTCAACAATCGACATCAACGCCATCGAGAGGCACATGCCCCAAGGCTCAGTTGTCATACAAACTCATTGATCATTGTGCACCATGATCCAGTCTTAAGGGATCATGCTACCTCAATGCGACAAGAGAGATAGCGTCTAGGGTGCAACCCAAACAATTATAAACCTTTAATCGTTACTCAATCCCATGCGCCAAGGGTGCCAACTTAAGTAGTCAACATAAAATGAAATTATAAACAAGGCACTCAATCAACAAGATGAATAAGACATAGGGTGACTACCTTCCATACATTTAATTTCACAACAACTAGAGCTTTATTTTTCTGACGAGGAAAATCATATGTGAGTTCTCTTAATAGCGCCACTGTCTAGATGGGTCACACTAACAATTCTACCATCAAGACCTTAACAAGCTCAATATGACCAATCACATATCTAAAGTTAAACATATATATAACAACAAAATTGCAAGTAAATTTTATTCCTTTCTAGCAAGGGGTTTTATTGATCCACAAAAGCAGTTACAATAATCAAACTTCTCCCCTAACCTTAGCATGGAAATATCCTCATAAATACAAATTAATAATAAATTAAACTAGCCATTCAAGTGGAGGCCTTATAGCCCCATTACTACACCTAACTCGAGAACAACTACATTGGAAGGCCCTTGGCATCATGATTTCTGTGATCGATGGGAGGGAAGGGCTTTAATGAAATTCCAACACAATGAGGACAACAAGAAGGAAAGGGCAGTGTATTAAGTACTCCGCCTCTAAAGACTCGTTTGAGGAAAACTCAATCTAAACCTCTATCTTGTGGAAATTCAGCAAACCCAAATCGCAATTCCAACAGTTGCAGCGATGAAATCACTCACAAATTTAGTGGTGTGTCTAAGGCATAACTCTCGAAGGCTGGAAACCATATAGTGGTTTAGGTGCATTTCTAAGCATAGGAAAATCACGGAAGCTTCCATTAAAGCGGTTCTAGGATTGTTGTTCATACACTAGACCAAATCGATCTCAATTACCACTCCTAAAAACATCTTCACCTAAGAATTATTGTAGGTGAGGTAAAAACAATAGAAGAAATACCCTAACTCCTTCACACTCAAGACTCCCACACCCCTTTCTCGGAAGGTTCAAGAGGACACAAGGACGCTGAGACCATTAATTCAATTTAAAACATAATGAACCCAAGCTTCCAATCGCACTAAATACTAGCGAAACAAGAAGGCACAGAACATAAATGGAGTGAACAAAAGTAACCACCCGAGCACATAGAATAAGCAAACACAATGAAAATGAAGAAAAATGCGCAAACTTTTAAATTAGCCATAACCTCTACATTATCAATCCACACAACCCAATGCATGCGCATCCAGCTTCTAGGAGCCATTACATTTTTCAACATATAATTTACATATTTTTAAAACTACCTACAATATAAAATTAAGACGCATAGCTTAACCGAAGGTGAAGATCCCCAAGTCGTTGTCACACGCATGCACTCCGTCCAAATTCTGCTTGCCAACCAAGGAGACCTAATCAGTACCTCTCAACCATCGTTGGGGGTACTCTTCTTCTCCCTAATCCCCCTGAGCCAAAAAGGGGCCAAACACACAATATTAGAGAATGCTAGCTCCCAAATCGCCTTGCAAGGTCGAGCTGCCACTTGTTACTCGAGCTGGGTATTGATCCTGATTATTTTCGACACGAAATGAGAGTGGAGATATAATAAATAAATGCACAGAGATATTACATATATTCAATAATATAATAGAAATGTATCAGAGATGCAACCATAAAAACAAATATACAGTAATGCGCAATTTCTATTAATCAAAGAAATGTACAGAGACTGTAAAAATATAGAGTGAAAGACTCGCTAGAATGGTGGTAGCTTATCTCTGAGAAGAGATGTGATAGCTACTCGCATTCGCAAGAAGATGATTACAATGAGGCTCTGAAGGCCTTTTTACAATAAGCAAGACTGTCAAAAACCCTAGACATCCAAAAACCTAACCCTAGGAGATAAACGCCAAAAGTCATGTAGGCCCCGTTTGGGTAAGTGAGTACATCAACTTCCCGAGGTCGTAACTTTTGCATACGATCTCCGTTTTAGGCATGTGATAGCTCGTTGGAAAGGTATCATTGAGGAGATTCACTTTGGGGGCTCAATCATGCCTTCGACTATCATTGAAAACCTCGATATTGAAAAACCTTCATTTGGGCCCTCAAAATGGCCCCAGAAGTTAAAACCTGCTAAAAATAGTAAATTGTCAAAATTGCCAGAAAACTGTTTTTAGCCATTTGGAAAAGGTGGGTGGCCACTGATATCCACCTGGATCAGGTATCCTAACTCCCACAAGAGAAATTCAGTCAAAATAAAATTTTGGCAGCGTAACCTTACACAAACAAGACTTGATCCATACTCGTCCTCCGCCATCCTTTTTATAGAGTTTTCAAGTGATTAATTTCCCAAACCCTCATTAGATTCCCTTTTTTCATTTATTTAATTAAGAAAAACCTCCCCCATACACATGTCGTCAGATCCCCTAATTGCACCAGAAAATCAATTTATTAATTAATTAATTATGCATATTTCCCTCACCCACCTAAAAATGTTCCTAAAAATGTTCCTCGGTGTCCCTTTATCCCCTTGCATTTCTTAAATGACTTACGTCTTTCTTAAATCCTAGTTGAGTTCATAAATAGAAAGTTTCAAAGGCTGGATTCCTTACTAAGTTAGACATTCCCCTTTTTCTTTAAGATTCCCCATTTTTAACTAAGTTCAAAATTAGCGAGGTTAGACAAACAACCATTTACCCTCTTTTAATAATTAAACCTTCATTAAAATTTTTTACTTTAATTAATAAATATTGAATCTTCTTTACCCCCTTCCTGTTATATGTCTAATTAGTTTTGTTTTTGTTCAGAGGTTCTATTTAGACCTCGGTTTTAAATTCACTAGGCTTGGCAACCGTTTTTAAGGGAAAATTTGTTATTAAACTTTACTCATCACATCATTCATTTTAAGGCCGACTAGGTCCTAAGGAGGCATAATTTTCTAGCTGCTAGGTTTATTAACTTACCTGAGTTAAAACTGTGAAGTGCCCTTCAAGACACACTACATGCTCCAGGGGTGCCACTCGCCTCTTTATGTTTTATTTGTGCGACGTGCCCTCCAAGATGCACTACGTGCTCCAAGGGTGCCAATCTCCTATTGACTAAATTTGGTAGACGTCAAACTCCTGGAGTCAATACTCTGTGAGATGATCTTGTGGGAGACTAAGGGCCTCTAAGGAATAAGGACCCTGCCTTATTTCATGCCCCTTAAAATCATCGTGAGCGATTGTCACAGTCTACCCTCACGACATTGTGGATATATTGAACTAAGTAATCTTTAACCTACAGTTCGAGCCACGACGGGAGTGCTAGTAGGTTGTGACAGGGCTGCTGGCACACCTCTCTCTCAATGTCTCTGATTGTCGTGAGTGAACCCTTTACTCCAAATGTGAGTCTAGTTGGCAAGCTATCATCAACTTGCATCCATAAATGAAAGATGTCATCTATAACAATCAACTTCATAATATCTAATGATATGTACATATGCCACATCGATAACATTCAAACCCTAACAATCCACTCCCTAACTCAATCCAAAATCCAAGGGGTTAAAAATGGGGAATCTTAATCTAAACCCATTCAATTGCATCGTCTAACCTCCAAATTCCTACACACTCAGGAGAACCAATTCAATAGCACACGTCGATGTAAATACAACAAAAATAACATATCATCAAATGCACAATATCTCATAATCATAATCTAAACAAGCAATATTATAATGACCCGGATCACTTGCATGCAAGTGTCCTCAAAGAATAATTCTTCTCAGTGCAGGCAAGAGCGGGATGTTACATTAGCACAAGAAATATTCACTTGGATAATTGTAGTTTAGTTAAGTAAATATAAATATACATATATACATATAGTCATCCTTCCTCCCTAACTTACTTCCATCTTTCATCCCTATCCTTCCTCTGCTGGACTATCTTGGAGCGTCAACTATATTGACCTAACTCCAAATAGAACCCATAAGCGGAAGTGTCAACTTTCTTGACCAAGCTTCCCCACTAGGCTACTGACAATCATCATCACATGTCTAGGGGACCGTGAGTTATCACCATCCTCCCATGACTCTATGTTTCATAGGATACATAGTGGAAAATGCCTCCACCCCTCCTAATAGAACTAGAGTCAACACCCTACCATGGACCATACAAGGGCACTATGTTGCTGGGAATTTTGTAATCATATATTCAGTTGTAGGCAGTCTCGTCACCTGAAACACCTGCACTTGTCCACATATCATAGAAATGCATTTTGATGCAGGAGCATCCACACCTCATCAAGCGAGCCCGTGCGTGGAAAGAGAAGAACAGCTGGACAGCGCCAGCACATACATTTTTGAATTGCTTTGAAGATTGTTGCGCCGTCATTTGAATGAAAGCATTCATAAGAAGCGCACTTGTATTGTAATGTAGATAGGAAGGCATTTAATAGTTTTAATGCTGGTAGATAGGAATTCATTGTAGATTAGACAATTTTACTTTCGAGAGGGAAAACAGAATATAGACACCCTCCTTTGTATCATTGTAACATTATCATTCATTCATACAGAAGCAAGGAGAGAGCACATGAGAGAATTGGTGAAGAATCCCCATGTACAGAGATTGAATTAATAGGAAAGCTTTGATTCAATTCCATGGCTGTGATTTTTCTCTGTGTGTTGTTGATATTATGCTGTTGCATACTTGCTTCTTTTTATGATTTCGTTGTATACGCTGTGTATGCAATTTCATGGCAGATGAGAAATCTGGGAGAGAGGCGAGAATAAGCTTCAATTGTTTCTTTGTTTGAGCTAGGAGATTCCTGCATAGAGTGCAGTTGAATTCCTCCGCATAGAGTGCGTTGAGGAGGCTCTACAGATACACTCTTATTCTCTTCTGCCCAGAGTTGGGTTTGGTTGTCCGAGTCGTGGAGGTGAAGTGCAGGTCAGATTTGAATTCTCATAGGCAAGTCTGAGAAAAGGGAGTCGGAGACTTCTGGTAAAGGAAGGGAAGAACAAAGCTCAAGAGGGATAGTTCCGTGTAAACAATGTGGGAACAGACCCAGGAGAAGTTTCGAACAAGGTGGAGTTTGGAGCGGAAGAATTCGTCGAGAGGAAGAGAATCGACGACTTGAAATTGTTGAGCAGATCTTTGAAACCCCGCAGACCGTCAGATCGCAGAGGAGTTGCGAGGGGTTTAACTCGCAGACGCATGGAGGAGTCTGTTTGCCATCGTATATCGACATATCGGGGTTGACGAGTGTAAGAGTTGCATGCACGTCGAAATTGCGAGTCGCGATCCCCCGATCTAATCGGAGCCATCAATCGTCGGAGGGACAGGTGGCACGAGATCCCGAGGACTCGGTACTAGGCACTTCAGCGTTTTCAAAGTTGAAAGGAGCACGGAGAAATAGCGAGGTCGCAAGTCGCGACGGGCCCCATAGAAATAGTGCAGAACGCTAACACGTGGCATCGTGCATCGGCGTTGGGGGTTTTGAAAGGTAAGTAATCACGACCTTCCATACGCCGATTTCCCGACAGGGAAATCCCCGACAGGGTCGAGTCGTTGACCATTGACCTCGAGGATCGGGGTTCGGGGTTTCAAATTGCACGGAAGGTGCACACAAGGTTCGCGAATCCGCAAAACCTGATTTCCCGACTTGCGAAAGGGAGATCGCCGAGAAGTATACTGTGGGTAAAGAACTCCCAAGGGAGTTGGAAGAGCTTTGACTCTTCGGGCCAAGGGTAGTGAAGGTCCTGGTAGAGTGGCCGCCGCCAAGGGTAGGTTGCCGTCAGAGTGGTATCAGAGCGGGTGAATCTTCGCTTTCTGAAGCAGAGACAGAGAAGAGACCATGCCACCAAGAAGAGAGAGGCGGTGACCTGATCGAGAAGACAGGGACGCGCGAAGAAGGGGTAGACCAGCAGGTAACCCAGAAATGGAGCGTCAAATACGAGATCTTAGGGCGAGACTCAAAGAGATGGAGACCACCCAAAGGCGTGGAGCTGGTGCAGTAGAGTTTAGCGATTCCGAGGTGGAAGAGGAAGCTAGACACGAGGTGGAAGAGATCACTGTAGAGGATGCATCGACCGAGCGGTTGATCAGAGCCATTTCGAGGATGAGCTCGAAGACGAAAATGGACATTCCCGTCTACGAGGGGAGTCTAGACGCAGAAGAGTTGCTGGATTGGATCCGAGCACTCGACACCTACTTCGATTATGAAGATATCAAAGAGGACAAGAAGGTGAGGCATGCAGTAACCAAGCTAAAGGGGCATGCAGCCTTATGGTGGGACGAGCTGCAGGCAGAGAGACGTTCCCGAGGCAAACAGAAGATCAAGAGCTGGGACGGGATGATCGCAAAAATGAAAGCGAAGTTCATCCCCAAAGACTACCAGATCACTCTGTTCAGGCGCATGCAGAACCTGAGACAGAAACTGATGACGGTGAAAGAGTACACCGAAGAATTCTACAGGCTCAACATCAGAGCTGGTCATCGAGAGAGTGATGACGAAAAGGTGGCGAGGTACCTGAATGGGTTGAGGTATGACATTCAGGACGAACTGAGCATGGTTACCATCCGAACGATTGAGGATGTGTACCAGATGGCTTTAAAAGATGAAGAGACGCTGAGCCGCAAGCAGGGACAGCGAGGGCGAGGAAGAAACCAGCCCAGAGGAAAAGCAGTTGCCCAAGAGAGACCCCAGAAGCCCAAGGAGGATTGGAAGAGGCCTCAGGGAAAAGCTGAGAGAGGTGGAACCTCACAGCAGAGACAGCAAAATGCTGAGCCGAGGAGGCAACAGACTGATCAACAAGGAGGATACGCTGATGTGAATACATTTCCTTGTGCCCGAGGCAGAGGCAGAGGTAGAGGAGGAATTATCACATGTTTTACATGTGGGAAAGATGGACACAAAGTCGTGGATTGTCCAGATAGGAAAATGGACAAAGGAAAAAATCACATCGCTAAGGTGCAGCAGAGGCATGATGCTGAGAGTGAAGATGCAGACAGCGGAAGGTCGCTGGGGATGCATAAGATCCTTTTGGCACCCGAGAAGGAGGTGGAAAGCTCAGTGCAGAGGATTGGACTGTTCAGAACGGCTTGCACAGCCAAGTACAGGAATTGCAGAGTCATAGTTGACAGTGGGAGCACCGATAATCTCGTTTCAACCGAGATGGTGGAAAAACTGGAGCTAGAGACAACTAAGCACCCGAGTCCATATAAAGTCTCGTGGTTACAGAAAGGACATCGGGTAAGTGTCACTAAACAATGCTTAGTTAAATTTAAAATTGGGAATTATCATGATGAAACTTTGTGTGATGTCATTCCCATGGACATATGTCATATACTGCTGGGAAGACCATGGCAGTTTGATAGGAATGTGGTTCATGATGGGAGGATGAACACATATACATTGGAGAAGGATGGGAAACTCCATAAAATGTTGCCGATAAAAGATAAGGAGGTGAAGCTGGAGGTGAGCAGCACGATACTTCTCATGAGTGGGAAGGAAATTCTCAGTGAGATGGAGAAGAATGAAGATCCACAGTTCTTTGTTGTCAGGAAGCCGAGAGTTGTTTTGACAAGCACAAGAGTGGATGACTTGCCAGAAGAGATTCAACAACTGCTGGGAGAGTTCGCTGATATCATCGTGGATGAACTACGACGGTCATTGCCACCAGTGAGGAGTGTGAGTCACCACATTGACCTCATACCCGGGGCAAGTTTTCCAAATAAGGCAGCATACAGGTTGACACCTCAGGAGAATGAGGAGGTCAAAAGGCAGGTACAGGATTTGCTGGATAAAGGACTAGTCAGAGAGAGTCTTAGTCCGTGTGCTGTTCCGACAGTACTGAGTCCGAAGAAGGATGGAGGATGGAGGATGTGTACAGACTGTAGGGCGATAAATAAAATCACCATCAGGTACAGGTTTCCACTGCCGAGAATGGATGACTTGATGGATTGTTTGAGTGGGGCAAATTATTTTTCGAAGATAGATCTCAAAAGCGGATACCATCAGATCCGGATGAGAGAAGGAGATGAGTGGAAAACAACATTCAAAACAAACGAGGGTTTGTACGAATGGCTGGTCATGCCGTTTGGGTTGACAAACGCGCCAAACACTTTTATGCGGCTGATGAACGAAGTCCTGCGGGAGTTCATTGGCAAATTTGTGGTCGTGTATCTGGACGATATATTGATTTTCAGCAAGACCAAGGCTGAACACTTGAGACATCTGGCCATTGTGATGAAAAGGCTACAGCAGGAGAAGCTGCTGATTAATCTGAAGAAGTGTTCCTTCATGCAGAGAGAACTCATTTATTTGGGTTTTGTAATTTCGGCGAATGAATTGAAGATGGATCCTGAGAAGGTTAAAGTAATCAGGAATTGGCCATCATCGAGGAATATTTTTGAGGTAAGGAGCTTCCATGGATTGGCAAGTTTCTACAGAAAATTCATTCAGAATTTTAGTGGAATTAGCGCCGCAATGATGGACACTGTGAAGAAGCAGCATAAGATTTTTCAATGGACGACAGAGGCTGAGTGGAGCTTCAATCTGTTGAAGCGCAAAATCACAGAGAAGCCAATTCTGGTGCTGGCCGATTTTCAAAAGACCTTCCAGGTGAAGTGTGACGTGAGTGGATATGCTGTTGGAGGGGTCTTGAGTCAGGATGACAGACCTATGGCATGCTACAGCGAGAAGCTGGATGATGCGAAGCTGAAGTACTCCACGGACGATAAAGAGTTCTATGCCATCATACAGGCATTGAAGAAGTGGAGACATTATCTGATACCCAAAGAGTTCATGTTATACAGTGATAATCACGCATTGCAGTTCGTGAGTCAGCAGGAGAAGCTGAATCAAAAGCATGCGAAATGGGTAGAGTATATGCAGAATTTCACGTTCATGATAAAGCACATTTTGGGGGCTGCAAACAAGGTAGCAGATGCCTTGAGCAGGAAATGTTTACTGTTGCAGGAGTTCAGGGTCAAAACCTTGGGTTTTGAAAATTTGAAAGATATGTATGCTGGAGACGCAGATTTCGGAGAAGCTTATGAAGCAGTCGAGAACCCGGTTCTCAGGGATAGGAGTCCTTGGATAGACTATCTGATCCAGGGTGGATTTTTGTTTAAGGGCAACCAGTTGTGCATACCAGATTGCTCCATGAGGGAGAATTTGGTAAAAGAAAAACAAAGCGAAGGACTAGCAGGTCATTTTGGGCATGATAAGACATTCGCCAAGCTGAGCGAATCATATTTCTGGCCAGGCATGAGAGCTGATGTGAAAATAATTGTTGACAGGTGCAGGATATGTCAACACGTGAAGGGCCGAAAGCAGAACACTGTATTCTATCAGCCATTGCCCATACCCAAGAGGCCATGGGAGGCCATCAGCATGGATTTTGTTTTGGGATTGCCGAGAACGCAGCGAGGGGTTGATTCCATTTTTGTTGTGGTGGACAGGTTCTCGAAGATGGCACATTTTATCCCATGTCATAAGACCAATGATGCGACCCACATCGCAAACTTATTTTTTAAAGAAATTGTGAGATTGCATGGATTACCGAGAAGCATAGTCTCGGATCGGGACACGAAGTTCATAGGTCATTTTTGGAGGACGCTATGGAAGAAGCTGGGGACTAACTTGGCATTCAGCTCAGCATACCATCCACAGACAGATGGGCAGACCGAGGTGGTCAATAGGAGCCTGGGAGACTTGTTAAGAAGCCTGATGACAGAGCATCACAGCAGTTGGGATCAGATATTACCACAGGCGGAGTTTGCGTACAACAATTCAGTGAATCGAAGTACAGGTAAGAGTCTGTTTCAAATTTTTTATGGAACACAACCGAGAGGAGTGTCTGAGCTCAGGGAGTCAGAACAGGCTGAAACTAGCAGTGCAAGTGCTGAATGGTTCGCTGAAGCGATGCAAGAACTTCACGTAGAGGTGAAGCAGCGACTGCAGAAAGCAAATCAGGAATACAAGCGCAGAGCCGATCAGAGGAAGAGACAGCTTCAGTTTAAAGTTGGAGACACAGTTCTGGCGCACCTGAGGAAGGAAAGGTTTCCGAGAGGAACATACAACAAGCTCAATATGAAGAAGATTGGGCCATGTAAAGTCCTGAAGAAATTCGGGGAGAATGCATATGAGCTTGAGTTGCCAAAGGGCATCGGGATATCTCCGATTTTCAACATTTCGGATTTATACCCATACAGGGCTGATGAAACAGACACTGGAACTGAGGGACCAGTGATACAGTGGCAGAATCAATTTCCAGTTGCATAGAAACCTCAGATGGAGTGCATACTGGATAAGCGAGTAGGAAGAAAGACCAAGAAAAAGCAATATTTTGAATACCTAGTGAAATGGAAGAACCACCCAGTGGAGGATGCCAGCTGGGACACAGAGGCAGCCATACAGAAGCATGGGCATACTGTGCAGGAGCTCATGGACAGGAGCCCATGAAATCTTTTGAGCCAAGGAGTATGATGCAGGAGCATCCACACCTCATCAAGCGAGCCCGCGCGCGGAAAGAGAAGAACAACTGGACAACGCCAACGCATACATTTTTGAATTGCTTTGAAGATTGTTACGCCGTCATTTGAATGAAAGAATTCATAAGAAGCGCACTTGTATTGTAATGTAGATAGGAAGGCATTTAATAGTTTTAATGCTGGTAGATAGGAATTCATTGTAGATTAGACAGTTTTACTTTCGAGAGGGAAAACAGAATATAGACACCCTCCTTTGTATCATTGTAACATTATCATTCATTCATACAGAAGCAAGGAGAGAGCACATGAGAGAATTGGTGAAGAATCCCCATGTACAAAGATTGAATTAATAGGAAAGCTTTGATTCAATTCCATGGCTGTGATTTTTCTCTGTGTGTTGTTGATATTATGTTGTTGCATACTTGCTTCTTTTTATGCTTTCGTCGTATATGCTGTGTATGTAATTTCATGGAAGATGAGAAATCTGGGAGAGAGGCGAGAGTAAGCTTCAATTGTTTCTCTGTTTGAGCCAGGAGATTCCTGCATAGAGTGCAGTTGAATGCGCTGACCTTCTTGTAAAGGAAGGGAAGAACAAAGCTCAAGAGGGATAGTTCCATGTAAACAGTGTGGGAACAGACCCAGGAGAAGTTTCGAACAAGGCGGAGTTTGGAGCGGAAGAATTCGTCGAGAGGAAGAGAATCGACAACTTGAAATTGTTGAGCAGATCTTCGAAACCCCGCAGACCATCAGATCGCGGAGGAGTTGCGAGGGGTTTAACTCGCAGACGCACGGAGGAGTCCGTTTGTCATCGTATATCGGCATATCGGGGTTGACGAGTGCAATAGTTGCATGCACGTCGAAATCGCGAGTCGCGATCCCCCGATCTAATCGGAGCCATCAATCGTCGGAGGGACAGGTGGCACGAGATCCCGAGGACTCGGGACTCGGCACTTCGGCGTTTTCAAAGTCGAAAGGAGCACGGAGAAATAGAAAGGGCACGAGTTGCGACGGGCCCCATAGAAACAGTGCAGAATGCTAACAAGTGGGATCGTGCATCGACGTTCAGGGTTTTGAAAAGTAAGTAATCGCGACCTTCCATACACCGATTTCCCGACAGGGAAATCCCCGACAGGGTCGAGTCGTTGACCGTTGACCTCGGGGATCGGAGTTCGGGGTTTCAAATTGCACGGAAGGTGCACACAAGGTTCGTGAATCCGCGAAACCCGATTTCCCGACTTGCGAAAGGGAGATCGCCGAGAAGTATACTATGGGTAAAGAACTCCCGAGGGAGTTGGAAGAGCTTTGACTCTTCGGGCCAAGGGTAGTGAAGGTCCTGGTAGAGTGGCCGCCGCCGAGGGCAGGTTGCCGTCACATTTGAACCAACATAATTTCACATAAAAAGATTCATACCATATTGTTTCTCGGTCGATGTCCATGACATAAAAATTTTATCATCATTATCCTTTGGTTATTTCATAACCCATTGACCTACAAATTATTCTATAACACAAACTCATACATATCTATGCACTACTATCATTTAAACACATTTAATCATAATATCAATCCGGTATCCACGTACCAACAACTTTAAATGCAAAATATTTCAATTTAGAAATAGATTGCATAATATCCATTCTTGTCAATGGCTATGCAAGGAATCCAAACAAGTTTGTCACACCTTTTGACTTTCATTGTGCACTTGGAATTTAAATTCCAGCTTCATGCTCGAATCAAATGTTAATGTTGATTTTATAATATGGAAATTGAGATGATACGGTAATGATGGTTTGTCAAATTAGTGAAAGTAAACTATAGATATTTTTATTAGAGTTTAAGTTTTATCAATGATGGTTATGTTTGTAGACATGTCAGCTTATGTAATAATTCAACATAGGTAAAAGTCTTTGGCCTATGCAATGAAATAGATATATTTCAATGGTTTTCATATTCTTGTCATTTTGTCATTTTAAGTATTCTAATGGTTTAAAGATTTTTTTTTTAATAAATATAATTATATAAATTAAGATTTAATAATTTATAAATGACAATAACAATTTACAAAAATAAAAAGTATTATTTGAAGTTACAAATTAATTAGTTTATCGGCAAGATATTTCCTTCATAATTGATACATAGAAAGAGGATGGTCATTGTTATTAATAGGAATTGGTTATTGTTGCCAAGATAAGGTGAGTCGATAAAAGTTGTGGTTTTTTTTTTGTTTTTATTTTAATATAGATCTCTGTTCAAACACCATAGAGGACATGCTTAGCAGGTGAGCAGGTTGAAAAAATGTAGTAATATGTATAGTGATAATGCAACATGGGTTTTAGAACTCCCTATAAAAATGAAAATAAATTTCTTTATCATAAAACAAATATTGTTAAAAAGGAAAAAAAAAAGATCCATTGTATATAAATTGTTACATAATAAAAAGCATTAAGAATGTTAAACCTAACTTTTGAAATGGAACACTTGTTTTAAAGCATAAAAGATTTATATTGTTATTATAAAATATTTATTGGCTTCCCACACTATTCTAGGTTTGATATTCAATATTTAACTCATACAACTTGAAACATAGATTCAAGCCTTGATATTCAATGTTTAAGCCTTCCTCCGTATATAAACAACTATCTACGAATTTTTCTTGTCAGAAGCCTCAAACTGACTTGGTTTCTTTTCAATACCTATAGTGGATCAACATTTTTCTAAATCTCCTGTTTGAGGGTCGTGCATATCAATAATTTTTTATTTTCCCCCCTTTTTTCTTTTGAATTTCAATTTCATGTAGCAAATCGATTATAGGCTATTGAACACTCTAACAATGCTAATTATTTTGTATCCTGTAATAGGTTTGAAAGAATCAATGAACTTTCCTAAGTTGAAATGTATGATTCATGCCTCCTCTTCATCCCCCTAATGGAGTCATTTGGTAAAGAGACTAGTTGTAGATGTAATACTCTAGTTTTGATCCCTATATTATTAATGTATAAGTATATGATGTAATAGTTATAAACCAAACATATATGACTTGTAAGTTGTACATTGATAAATAATATAAACACACTAATGGCTATAGATGAAGAAGGACAAAGAATATAGGGCTATGAGTCCGCGAGTGGGGAAAGAAATGGTACTTATGGGGGCTAAGTGAGAATAATATTATTTTATTGTTACCCTAAGTTCTCTAACCTTAGGTTAATTAAATATTTTATTTATGATTATCCTTAGTCCTTTTACCTTAGGATTAGTTTCCAAAATGAGATACATGTCCTTCCTATGAAGGCATGTGGTATCTCTTAAATGCAAATATATTCTATGATTTTTGGCATGCAAAGGGGTTCTTGTCCATCATTCTTCATTTTTCTTCCTTGAGTTTTCAGATTTGAGCGTAAGCTACCATAGAGGAGTAGTAGAATAATGGTTTTTATTGATTAGAGAAGTGATCTAGAAAGCATTAGGTTCCCATTGTAAGCCAGATTATAAGCAAATAGAATATGATAATTAAAAATTCACAAGATATTGGTATAGACCTCTCAATTCATGTCGAGAGTAAGTGCTTAAACTACACAAAGTTTTCATTGAGACATGAGCTTTCTTAATTTGGGAAAACAAAACTAATGTTTAATTTTAATTTTTTTTGCAGCATGAATAAATGACACACATTAGAAACCAAAGAAAGAGTTTGCGACTATATATTTTTTGTAAATAAACTATATCCAATATAAATACAAAAACTTAGGTTCAATTCTTGTTGAAGCATATATATACTCAAAATTCTCTTGATCACATCATGACACATGCAAAAATGAATGGAAAATAAAAATCCTCACTAAAACCACAATTTAAATAGAAGTATTACAAGATGTTTCCCCAAACTTAAATATTGAGCATCCACCACTTCTCAATATATGGATGCCACACTATATGTCTAATGACATATTCATCCAATTTATCACACTATACATTTAATATTACACTCATTCTAATTCAATGACTATGATAAACCTACTATTTTATAAGATGAAACATATTTTAAAAGTTAAAATTTAGTGAAAAAATGTCACCGTCGCTTTTAAACAATTAATAAAATCACACACACAAAAAAAAAAATTAAATTTATTATGCCAAAGGCGTTCTTTAGGGGAGGTTCCTCTCTATATTTTCTTCATCTGTCGAGAGCATATCAGAGCCTACCACATGTCCATCAGATTTGACAAATCTTCTCCCTCCATCTGTATTCTTCCTCCCCGACTCAGACTCCAACCTATTACGGTTTAGATGCACATTAGCTGCTATAAGCTTTGCCTTCTGTCACAGACCTCACCGCCTTCTGCTGCACCGCTTCACTCCAGGAAAACCATGGAAGGCATGAACGAAGAATCCCATCCACAAATACCTGTAGTTGCAACTATTCATGATGTACACAAACTAGGCAACGACAATGATTCCCCAGGAGATGTTGAGTAGAAATGCCAAGTAGAAGACTTCCATCTTCAACTTGTACATGACCACCCAACTTAGCAACAGGTGGACGAACGTGGTAAAGAATGCTTTATATGCTTGGCGAAAATTTCGGGCAAGCTCTAGCGAGTTTTTCACTATAATCACTTGCATGAGAGAGAGAGGGGTTTTGGGGGGTGTTTGTTCACCTTTAAGTTTGAGTTTCTTCGTCACTTGCTATCAAGTTTGCTATCAATCTCCATCGTCCAAGCTCTGTTTTGAGTATTGGCGCTGAGCTAGACAAGAAGAAGTGGAAGCCCAATATTAGGGGTGTTTCAGGGCGGAGTGAGCCTCTTTACTAAGGCGTTTTGTGTGGTTGCTGTAGAAATTTGGCATAGATTCATGTAAGAATCACTCGAAGCAGCCTTATCTTGTAAATTTTGAACCGTTTGTTGTTGTTCCATATTTCAATGGAGAAAAACTAAGCATTTTTGTGTAAGAATCGCTCAAAACAACTTTATCTTGTAAATTACGGAGTAGTTCTTGTTGCTTCCTTCTCTCCATGGAAAAAAAATTGATTGTTGTCATATAAATTTTGGCGCAGATTCATGCAAGAGATGATTAGAATGGTTTCTTGATCAAAAATTTGAAGCTTCTGCCCCCTGAGGCTGGATTCTGCAGTTCTGATGGACTCGAACCGTAGAAAAGATTATGCTTTCTTAGTATGGCTTCATGATGAAGTGATTTAGTTGGGAATCTAGTCTGGTAGTGGTAGTGCTACTGGTTGCATAGATGGAGAGTGTTTCTTGGCCTTATTTTGATCCAGAATATGAGAATTTGGAGCGTAGGATCTGGCTTGTAAAACTTGGAGCGTAGGATCCGGCTTGTAAAATTTGGAGCATTTGATCCTACTTGTAAAACTTTTAGTTATTCATTTTTGTATCTACATCTATTGGTCTTTTCTCCATGCAGAGTATTTATACAGGTTTTGTTTTCATTACAATGAATGTTGCAGTGTATCGATTGACAATGATACATGCCCAAAATGTACTCTGATCAAGGTATGCATGCTTGGAATTAATATATGTGTGCACAATGTTGTTATTTTCATTGCTCTTAAAACATGTATTTCTTCAAATTATTAACTATGTTATAGATTCTTAAGAAAGTGGGTCTTGATTTATGAATTCAAGTTAAGAGTGTTGGGTATGTTTGTTGTATGTTTTAGCATGAGCATAAGCATAAAAATTTGGTAGGATTTGAATATCTATGAAGCTATATTACTTGCATGCTTTCACCAACCCATAGAGCCACATTTGACACATTTCAAATAGTTTTATGCATTTGAAAGTTTGCAATTTCATGATTTGCTGAAGCATAAAATATCTCTAAGGCAGGTAGTATCTCGAGAGTAATAGGTAGGATGGTGTTTCGGGACTTGATTAAGATGATGTATGCAGAAAAACCTCTATTTGTTCCCACCATAGGGTTGGGCCCTGAGGGTATATGTAGGTTGTAATTGATGTGGAAGTCACGAATGATGCCATTGTTGCTTACCCCATGGGGATAGATGGATGGATTCAGCTCAAGGATGAAGAAAGGTCTGTGCAACTGCAGGATGTTAGTAATTTTGTCATGGTGATGTGCTTCTCTCCCAGTAGTTGTTTTGTGGATGATCTCTGTGCAGGTGGATAGTGCGAACAAGCATGGCATACTTCTTGAAGTGGTCCAACTATTGACTGATTTAGATCTAACCATTTCAAAAGCATATATTTCTTCAGAAGGTGGATGGTTTAAGGATGGTAAGCTCACTCCTTTAGATATATCATTGAACCTTTCCCTTTTCATCTCTGCAAATCCTGTTGTAATTACTTGTGGGCATTGCAGGGGGCTCAACCAATTGTTTGACTGAATTATTCAAGTTTTACTTTTGTGTCATAGTGTTTCATGTGATAGACCAACTAGGGGATAAACTTACACATGAAAGAATCATTGAATAAATACAATAGGTATCTTTATTTTGATTTTGGAAGTTAAATCCTTTTGGCAAGGGGATGTTGTGAAAATCATTGGTATATTGGATCTATTGGAATTGTTTATGGTGATGTACTAATTAACATTTGTTGATTTTATTGCTGCAGTCCTTGGGAGAGAAACATGTCATTTCCAGTAGATAGGTGAAGACATGTTTAGGAAGCATTGTAGGTGTACATTCCATTGGAGAATACACAACAATAGAGTTGACTGGGATAGATCACCCTGGTTTTTTGTCATAAATTTCTGCAGTGCTTACAAGCTTTGGTTGCAATGCTGTAGCAGAAGAATCTTGGACCCATAATATGAGAGTAGCATGTGTTGTCTATGTAACTGATGAATCATAAAATCGGCCTACAGAGGATGAAGTCTGTCTATCTACCATTAAGGAACAACTTTCAAATGTGCTTAAAGGGAATGATGATAACACCAAAGGGGTCAAGACAAATTTTTCCATGGGCTTAACTCACCGAGAGAGGCGTCTGCACCAGTTGATGTTTGTCAACAGGAACTATGAGTGTTCTTCTAATTCCTCAAAACCCTCTTTACTATATGAAAACATGAAGCCTGACATTATCGTCGAGAACTGCAATGAAAAAGGCTATTTTGTGGTTAATATCCAATGTAGAGACAGACCAAAGTTGTTGTTTGATACAGTCTACAGTCTTTACTTTGATAGACATGCAGTATGTTGTCTTTCATGCTTCAATCACTTCCACTTTACCTTATGCATTGCGGGTAAGTTAAATGGATAAGAATATATGCATTTTAATTGACAAGGCCGTGGCTTGTGGCTTAGTGATTGAGATGAGGAGATGACATGCAAACTGTTTGGATTCAAATCTTAGTTGGTGTAGAGTCCTTTCTATGAGAGGGGAAGGTGTTTGACCCTCCCAGAATTGGTTTCCTTCAATCATAACAGAACTAAACACATGTCCTTAATTAATTTGTGTGGAAATAAGGTGTTCAATATTTCTTCCAGACTTTGTTTCCCTCAATCATAAAAGAGCTAAACAGACGTCCTCAATTAATTTGTGTGGCAATAAGGTTTTTCACTTGCGGGAGTACTACATTCGACATATGGATGGTTGTACCCTAGACACTGAAGGTGAGAAACACAAAGTTATCAAGTTCTTGGAGGATGCAATAGGATGCAGAGCATCTGAGGTCAGTGCATGTTTCCTTCCATATGCTAAATATTTCAAATTTCATACAACCAATTACTCACTCAAATGATTATCTGATCATCTGATTCTCTGCCTCTACCCCTGAATCTAAAAACCTCTAGGCTCCTTCTGAACAAAGCTTGAGTCTTGAGTTGTCTGCAAGTGATAGAATAAGCCTTTTTTCGGATGTTACTCACATGTTCCATGAAAATGGTCTCTCAGTGACAAGAGCAAATGTGACAACCAGAGGGGATAAAGCGATCAATGTATTCTATATCAGGGATGCTTCTTCATGAAATATTTCCATAAATATCAATATGAAAGTCGTTGAAGCTATGAGGAGGGAAATTGGCCATACCATATTTCTGCAGGTTAAAAATATGCCAGGTGACATTTCTTATAACTCTCTCCCAATCGATTCCAGAGCAAAATTCAGATTTTCTTGTGTTTGAGTCGATGGATTTGAACTTGTTGTGGAATCTTAAATCATAAGAAAGATCGAAAAATAGCTCAAGTCTAAAAAAGGGTCATCAAGTTGAGGTTTCAAGCCATGAAGAGGGGTTAACCAAAACCCTGTTTCCTGCTATCATTTTTCCGAAAGTTGGCAATGGCCATGGATTCCTCATTGGATACAGGGATTTGATGATTGAATATGGGAAATTGAAACTGAGGGAGACTGTACAAGCCCATCATGTAAGGCTTTAGCCACCGTCTTTGAATAGGAAATGATTTTTCCTTCGTGAAGAACTTGATGCATATGACCATGATGGGTAGTGGAAGGGAGTGGTAAATGGTGTCCTAGCCCATAATAAATACGTTGTTTACTTCATCAAGACCAAGGAGAACTATGAATATAGCATAGAATAGCTCTGTGGTCACCAGGATTGGATAAATGGCAAGTGGGTTAGGGTTGAGGAGAAATATGAGGTCCAGAGGAAGGATGTGGGTAGGGATGAGAAGAGATGGGATTATAGAAGCACGGATGAAACAAGGGCAGATCCCATGAGCAGGGAAGATAGGAGGATCAAAGAATTGGATAGCAGACACCGGAGAATGCCCAATGATGGAAGGGATGAGAAAAGAGATGACAAGAAGGGGGAAGATAGAGAGAGGTAGAGAAGAGAGTTGGAAGCACAGAACAGTCTGGATAGTGGCAAAAGAGGTTATCATGGCAATGCCACCCTATTCAACATGACCCTAATTTCAGCAATAGTTGGATTTAATTTGCAATTGAGACAATGCTTAATACAGAATAATGTATTTCTTCAGGCTATCAAGTAAGTTCGCTAAAAATATCATTAAAATGTATTCGTACTAGATTTCTAACCTATGAAGGATCAAATATGAATCCCATCTTTTAACCTGTAATGTATGATCATTGTCTCCTGACACTGACATCATATTTGAAAGCATGTAACTTAAATACAGAAACCTCTTTTCCACGATTGTCTAAAAATTTATGTTGTTCACCCCCAACATGATATGCTTAAATTGTTTCAATATAGTATTAAGATTTTTATAGTACCAGTTGTGGTAAATTCCCAATATTAAGATTAGAAACCATATTCTTATAAGTCTGAATTTTCAAAAACATGTTTCATACTGGTGCACCTGCAATCCATATCATAACCTTGACATATGTCTGACAGAGGAATATATTTTTCCTTTGAATACAATATTGAATCATAACCTTTACATATGTTTGATAGAGGAATACATTTTTTCTTTGGTGGGAAATTTATTTCAAAAGCATAGTCTTTTCATTATGTAGCTCAAATTAAAGAGATTGCTTCTACTAAACGTTATTTTTCCCATGTCTTGGCAATACCTCCAAAATATCTCTAACATTGAGGAAGCTTGAGGGACTCATAATTGAATTGTTAAACATCATGTTTGCCTCTATTTCTTTAGTTGTGATTTCCATACTAACTTGATGAGTATTCTAATTATCTATTTAATAATCTAATAAATATCTATGGAAATACTAAACACAAAGATCTATGACTTGATGTTTTCTTAGTCTAAAACTTTTGAACATTGTCAAATGTGAATGTTGCAGATATTGTACCGACTTGTTTTCTTGAGCACTTCACAACTCATGTATGATCATTGTCTCCTGGCACTGAACTTTACCCCACATAGTGGTTAAATATGAAAATTTAAGTTTGGCAAAAGGCTTAGTCTTATAAGTTAATACAAAGTAGAAAGAGCAAGCCCTCACATCACTGGATTTCCTCTACCACCACATTGAGGAAGCCAAACATATACAATAGAGGAAACAGTGTACTCTCGAAGAAAGGTGCTTAGCATAAATGTTAGTTACTTAGTCATCCCCAAAAAGTTGGGAATCCATTCTACTGGAACCCTTTTTAGAACCCTCAAAGTAGCTTTACATCTCAATTTCCATCAATAGGATAGATTAATGAGTCAAAGTACATGAAAAATCCATCACACCTATCTTCTTACAGAGCTAAGGATCACCGTAAGACTGAATCTCCATTGTATACAAGTCTATAGAAATTATCATGAAACATTTTCTTTTATAAGACCAATATTGTTTGGTTCACTCGCAATACCAAAATATGTGTAATAATTTCTACCCAGGTAGACTAAGTTTAGAGGCACATGAGTTGACCAAATTAATTAATCCTCCTCAATCATTGTTCTTCATTATCTGTGGTCAACCATCGAGATTTCAATTCACAGTGATATGGATTGTGTGCCTGATTCGATTATATAAGAAACACGATTAAAAGAAAAGGAGAAATTTACCCCTGGGGCAAAGTGATATGGATTGTGTGCATGATTGGATTTTATAAGGTACAAGATTAAAATCAAAGGATAAATTTACCCCTGGGCCAAATATGATCTTTCAAAATCCATTGATTCCCATTGGGAGCAGCTTTAAATTTGTTCAACAAATTGATTACATTAATTATTTCTAGGTTGGTGGGCTTATGCTTTTTATGGTAAGTGAACCTATTGGAAGTGTCCCTCCATGAGAACCAATTAAAACCATTGCATGCATCATTTGTATGTGAACCTATTGCATGCATCATTTGTGAACCTATTGCATGCATCATTTTATGGTAAGTGAACCTATTGCATGCATCATTTGTGGAAACAGTGCCATCTAAAACCATTGCTCTCTTTACCATATTTCAGTTCATTTATTTGTTGTCATGTTTTAGGGTTACATGGATACCAATAGTAGGGATACTTTTCCCTATCCCTTTCTTTTTGTTGATACCAATCAGACAATACATTCTCCCAAATATCTTTGAATCAAAGTACATGTCAAAACTGGATGCAACTGAGTATGAGGAAAGTGCGACGTTTCCCCGTTGTGATCTAAGCCTCTCAATTCGGGTAATAACCTCTATTTGGCAATTGATTCTTTGGACTAATTTGTTCATGCATCTCTTTTCAATTTTTTATGGATTTCTTGATAAATGGCAAAGTAAAATTTCTCCCAAACACGAATAAATTCATGAACGAGGGGATCAAGTTAGGGTTTCTACTTAACAAGTCTCGGGCATATGCTTGAACCCTTTGTTGGAAAAACTCCAAATTAAAAACCTTTTCTCCTTTTGAAGATTAAACAAAAGGTCCTTTCATAAGGCACACTACCAATTTTATGTCCAAATTTGTAAGCAGCTGGTGTGACCTCCAATCTCAATGGTGAGAAAGTAGGTGCCTCATAAGCATGGAGTTAGTTGATCCCCTGCCCAACAGAAAATCAGTTGATCCCTGCCCAACATAAAATCAAAATCAAAACTTATATCATACAATTTTTTTTTAATAGAATAAGTTTTAAATACTTATACTATGCTTAGAAAAATATTGGACTTTCAAAATGGTGAAAGAGAGTAGCAACACCATGGAAAAATTTTGGTATTTCTATAATTTGGCCGGTAAGGGACATATATTTTTGTAAAGATCCACCCAGTCCAATACGAGTTTTGTAACATTGCATTATCCCAATGAATTTCCCCTTCTTTCAGATAATGCTCCTCTGAAAATGAATTTGCCTGTACCAGGTTGGTATATTAATTTTCTTATCATCTTTTCTTGGATTAATCTACAGGAGCTTGATACACCTCGAACAACCCAGACACCTCGAGTAAACAGGGTGGATAGCATTAAGGAAATTGTTGGTGATGCAGAAATCTTGGATGAACTGACCACCAGAAGTCATGGTGAACTGAAACTTTGTCCAATGAGTATTATGTTGTTGTTTATAAGAAAGTTATCGATCTTCTTCCTTAGTTTGTATTTAGAAGAATTATTTTTAGCATCAAGAAATTGAAAGACCTTGTTTTATTGAGATGGCTCTACTGATAATGGCATAAATTTATACATTGTCCTTTGACAACAATCCAATTGAGTGGATTATGAACAAGAACTGCAATAAGTAATGATTAACTAATGTGTAAAAATGGATTATGAGAGGAAGAACTACAAAGGTTTTGAATATCATGCAAAATATGAAGCAAAATCACTTAGCTTTGTCCGGCATGTTCCAGGTTCATATTGATTCTCGAGACCTATGAACTAGAAGATGCAATTGGGAAGCTTTGGGCAATCCATTGATACTTGTACAGAGTTTCCACAACTACATGTGA
This sequence comes from Picea engelmannii, assembly GCA_009831015.1. Lineage (NCBI taxonomy): Eukaryota > Viridiplantae > Streptophyta > Pinopsida > Pinales > Pinaceae > Picea > Picea engelmannii. The sequence continues at coordinate 64,137 of ML791880.1, forward strand.
AAGCAACATAGAAAAATTTTGCACTGGTCTTTCTTCTTTGCAAGAAGAAAGCCACCGTGGAAAGAAAATGGATATAGATAAATACCGCATATATGCCAATTTGTTTTCCAAAAACTACCTGTCAACAGCTTCTGCAAGGCACCATGAAAGAAAATCAAGTTAGACTACTCCCATAATTGATAGGCATTGGTTATATTTTATGGGTTGGAAGTTCATTCCATGTAATGCATAACAAGTAAGCCCAAGGTAGAATTGTGTTTATGTCATATAGCTATCGTTGTCCAAGTGTTCATAACTATTATGGATTAGAGCCACTTGGTCAATTATTGGTATAAAGTATACGGTTGGCCATAGAGATTCACCCAGAGGATTTTATATCAGTATGATATGTTTTCTAATGTCTATGGAATCAACTTCTACCATTTTTAACATTTCCATTAAACAAGCTTTCGTTTCCCTTAGTTGTTTCAGGGTTGTTCAATGCTTCAGTCAAAGTTTGAGGTACTTCTAAAACAAAAGATTCATGAATTGAATATAGTCATATGGTTAGATTTTTTCATAAAGATGTTGTTGTCCAAGTGTTCATAACTATTCTGGAGCAGAGCCACTTGGTCAATTATTGGTATACAGTATACGGTTGGCCATAAAGATTCATCGAGAGGATTTTATATCAGTACGATTTGTTTTCTAATGTCTATGGAATCAACTTCCACCATTTTTAACATTTCCATTAAACAAGCATTCGTTTCACTTAGTTGTTTTAGGGTTGTTCAATGCTTTAGTCAAACTTTGAGGTACTTCTAAAACACAAGATTCATGAATTGAATATAGTCACATGGTTAGCTTTTTTTATGAGGGCTTTCTTACTTGGATGGATTGATGTGAATATTTTTTGACTTTTGGGGTTCCTAGTGATCTTGAGTTGAAATTAGTTGGTTCTTTCTTGAGACTCTTATTTTAATATCATCAATTTTCAATGAGAATGAGCGATTGCCTTGTGAATTATTTGGTTTCTTCACAACTCCCACAATTTTACATGTAATATACACCATGAGGAGTAAATCCAATTGATATATAAATAATATATTATATTCAATACAATGCCAACAATATCATGTAATAAATGATTAGTTGTAGACAATAGATATTGGTCAAGGATAGTAGAAAGAAATATATTGCTCAAGTAGAAGTAAAGCATTGGTTGTGGGTTGAAAAGATGTGCTAAAACATATCAAATATAAATATGAAGATTATAAATATGAAGATTATAAATTTTTAATGGAAACAATCTAATACATTGAAAATTCAACTGGACAAATGTAATACCCCAGGTTGACCCCAGTAGTAATTGATCATATAGGCTAGTAAGCCATGATACTTGAGGCCAAAGTGCATGTGTAGTAAATAGGTTGGTGAGCCAGATGCTAAAAGGCTTGTAGGCCTATCATGTGTATTATGTAATCACAATTAGATATTGATAAAATCACACCATTGTTGTAGACCGACCAAACAAAAGAGTAAGGGGGATAAACTCCACTAGAAGGGAAAGGGGGCTGAGAGTTTGGAAAGGGGCTAAGCCATGGGGGGCCTTAAGCTAAGGAATATTACTAAAGTACTCGTAAGGTAAAAAAGGCATAGATATGGATTTACCCTAAGTCTTTAGAGATGGAAAACGAGTCACCAAGTGGTTCAAAAGGGAGTTCTTGAGGTGACAAGTGGCATCTCATGAGGCATAGATATGGATTTACCCTAAGTCTTTACAGATGGAAAATGAATCACCAAGTGGTTCAAAAGGGAGTTCTTGAGATGACAAGTGGCATCTCATGAACATGCAAATAAAATGGGAAAGCTTAGTGCATTTCATCTATCATTCGATCATTCAATCATTCAACAATTCAATCCTTTGGTCCTGCTCTCCATCATGGGAAACATATACCTTCTGTTGTTGACCGTACCTGCTTTCATCTCCATACTTGAGTTGAGGGAGCTTTGGGGTAGTTTTTCTGTTAATTAAGCTGAAGAGACGGGTTGTCAGGCCCGTGGTCATTCTCTGGGTGATTGAACTATTGTGAATTGGTTTCTTAAGGTGCCAAGCTGGGCTACATGCCTCTAAGTTTCCTGTCTGGTTTGTTGTTGAAGCCTTGGAAAGGAAGTGGGGCAGTCGAAGGACTGTTGAGCAGAGAAAGGGAACACTTCTTGAGGTGAGACAAGCATGTGGGGAAAGAGGCTATAGGTTGTCTGCTTAAAATTCGGCACCTGAGTTGAGCATTTATGCTGCTGTGAGACCTTAGCCTGGGTTAGAAATTCCTTTTCCCAAGTGGAGTTTAAGCCCAAAATCAGCGGTGACCTGCTACTTTCTTATGAACAACAAAGTCTAAGGTTGGGAGAAAATTGAAAGGTTTGCATGCAGTTGGTGGCTATTCATATTAGATAAGTGTCCACCATTACGTTTATTTAAATTACTATATGAAGATTACGTAAACCTGTGTTGGGTATTTACTATGCTATTTATATTACAATATGTTGTTGTTAGAATGGTACAGGAATTGTTGTTATGAGTTATTTGTCATGGATATTGTTGTTGCAATTACACTTAGACTTGTACAGAAATGGAAATTATGTGACTGTTGTTATTGTTTTTACTATTGTAATGTATCTATGAATAATTGTTGCTAGAATCATTTCAAAACTGTAAATCTCCTTACTTATGCAAATTTTCTGTGAAATTATCTTGAATTTAGACCTAGAAATTGGTGTGGTTTCACCCAGTTCGAGACCAGAAATATCCTTATCCCAGAATGGACAACTCATGGTTTTAAAATTCCCAAAGTGAGTGACAAGGAGTAAATAACTTAGAGATTTCTCTAGGCAGGAGAGGGTTCTCTAAGGCCGGGTAAAGCCCGAGAAGGATCGAGAGGTATTCCTAGCTATGAGGTCCTATTTCAGACTGTTGGACAAAGGTAGATTTTGATGAAATCTTAAAAAATTGACTAAGTTTTGAAGCAGACTGTTTAATCCAGGAAAAACCCATGCTTAGTCTTGGAAAGATCTTAGCCATCAATTCGACACACCGATTCAATCCTGGTCGTTGATCGAAGTTCCTCTCATACAAGGACTTGTTGAGGATCAAGGCAGTTGATGGCCATCGAATCCATGGGGATGGATCCAGATGATCATGATTGTTGATCGCGGTGGTACCGTTGGAGTAGCTTGGAAGCATGGAGTAGAGTCACTCCAATGGGAAATCTCTGAGGAGCATTCATGATCATTGATCGATGATCATCCAAGACATAATCTCAATCGTTGATCTTTATGGGACACTGATAGCAGTCATATCTATCAAGAGTGTTTCTGGAAGATATGGACCATTGGATTCATTTCAGAGAGTGTTGCCGGAGTAGCCTTGGATAAGGCACTTTGATGGGAAAGGGCCTTGAGGGGCACTTAGGACCATTGGATCCATCAGGATGGGCATCGAAGAATTTGGACCGTAGGTCGATGTGGGGCCGATAAGTGTTATCAACCATCGATAATTGAAATTGTGTTTCAACTTGAGTAAAGAGAGAGGGTCACCATTATGTCCTTGGACAATTTCATAGGTTATAGTTCAACTCAATTAGAGGCTAGAAACCATTGATTCAAATGTGATATGTTGTGTAAAATCTATAATGAATTAAATATTGTTTTAACTTTTCCTTGTGTGTCGATTGTTCCTCAAGAATTCAATTGACATTCACTGCTAACAAAATAGTTGAGTAGACAGTCTATGAATTCAATTGTTCCTCAAGAATTCAATTGACATTCACTGCTAACAAAATAGTTGAGTAGAGAGTATGCAAATTAAATGCTTTCGTTGTATATGTGGGTCGTTGGGTTGTGGTTTAGTTCTTAATTTGTCGGAGTTTATAGGTGTCAGGAAAATTGATTTGAAACAAGTCCAACTTCCTTACACTGAAGCAACTTCCTTACTCCGACTTCCATGCAATCGTTTCTGTTGTTCTCATTGTTCTGCAACGAGAAGTTAGCTATGAGTTCTCCATATATAAACATAGGCATTGACCAACCACCAGCGTATCAACAATTTGCAATAGTAAATGTTTAATTTTATGATCGTTATATATGATATCTGTTTTTTTCGGCGTTTCCTTTCCCCCACTTCAAGGATATGCTAATTATTTTTAAAAACAAATATTGTTCATCTCCACTACTCTACTACTCTCATATAGGTCTCATATAAGGGCTAGATAGACTTTTAGTTAAGTTAGGGTCTATATATTTTATATTTATTCGAATGAATCTTCTTTTACCTGAAACAATTATGATGAAATACAAGTCCATGGTGAGATTGGAAGGGTCAATCAAGTCCAACAAGTAATGGATATTTAAATCCAACCAACCTAGAGTTAAGGGAGGAGGGACCGTGGTTGAGTAAAGTGGCACATTAAGTGGCTTGAATCCGTTTCCGGCAACGGACAGAAGGCAGTAAATAGGGCATGGTTTTGTGACTCTGACACTCAGGGTTAACCAGGGTTCGAATACAACAGGACTAACCGCGCATCAATATTTGAGCCATCATGGTTTGGGAATGTTTTCTTTAACTCGGCTTGGAGGATGCTCGAACTCTAGTGGGATTCCTTGTGGCTCCATGAATCATCTCATGAATCCGTCTTCTAATAACTCGAGGCTCTCTTCTGGAAGGTATCCTATGAAGAAAGTAGGGATGTCGCGAGGGAGAGGTTTCATATCTCGATGGCGTGGCTAAGGGTTTGCAGGTCGTGGTGGAATATATATATATATATATATATATTATCCAGGGATGATGATGATGGCCATTCTCTGTTTCCAAACTTTGGAAATCCTTTCAGAATGGTTGCTTCTAATCGATCATCTGATCAGTTTGCAAAGCTTAATCAGATTCCCATTCCGGGCTCTCTTGTTCCCTTGTCAAGTTCGCTTCCACCCATGTTCGAAACCTGCGGTGGGTCAACTCTTCTTTTACCGACAGCTGCAAGAGATATCAGGGAAAAAACAAATGGAGCTTCAAACCCAACCCCGACTCCATGTAGGTATCCTGACTGCGTTGTGTGCTTCATTTGGAATCGAGTTTCAGTATTTTTCATAGACCGTTTCGGAGCCATGGAAATGGTTTACGGACATGGAGCGAATCTAGGGCTTCGGATTTTTAATCAGGCAGTTGTAGTAACTGCACTAAATTTTCTTATCATAAGAACTCTCACAAGCCCTGTTTTTATTGCAAAATTGTAGGTGTCTCAGGTTCGAGTCCCATCATTGGAAACGAAACCCTGAAATAATAAATCCCTTCATGCAACACCATCGGCAATAGCAGCAAAGTCGGTGTTCTTACCCCGATGCTTAGTCTCCAGCACCACAAAATTTAATGGCTTCCACGGATATAACAAGGCTGCCCCCTGAAGACGTCCTTCTATCAGAACTCATGGATATGGACGGTTTTATGGACACCATTCCCGAACCTTTGCCGACAATGGGGTCATAATCTGGTATTTCTAACTTCAATTTATCATATTTAATCACCTCTCCCGATTCCTCGTCTTCATTCTACATTGTATGCTCACCTTCGGCTCAGTTTAACACACAACCTTTTGTGCTTGTTAGGGTTGATTATGGAACAATGTATAGTTTACCTCTTGTAATTCATCAGGATTCTCTCCCTCAATGGTCGATTCTTGATAAAGTGAGAAGCAGAGAATACAGAGAAAAAACAGAACAGAAATAGAATTCAGTATATTAGGGAAATGAAGAAAAGAGTACAAAATGCAAGTAAAAGAGTACAATAGAAAAGGGAAACTAGCTGAGTTAAATAGGCTCAAGCAAACTAAGAAATGGTAGTACAGCTGGCAATGTACAGTCAGATTGTTGAGGTTACATTATATTTAACACTCCCTCTTAAACTCAACAGTTACAAACATCAGCACTGATGATGCCCAAGTGTTGTCTCTGAAAATTTAAAACGGATTTTCCCAGTGGCTTTGTGAAGATATCTGCACGGTGATCTCGAGAGCCACAGAATTGAAGTGCAATATCACCATTATTGACTAGCTCGCAGATGAAATGAAAGCGAGTGTCAATGTGTTTTCTTTTCTTGTGAAACACATGATTTTTGGATAGAGCAATTGCTGAGGTGTTGTCACAAAAGATAGGAGTTGGATCATTTTTTGTATGTGACATATCTTTAAATATTCTTCTCAGCCACACAACTTGACAGGAAGCTGAGGTAGCAGTGACATACTCTGCCTCTGCAGAAGATATTGATACAATTGGTTGCTTCTTTGATGCCCATGAAATCAGGTTTGTGCCCAGGTGAAAAACATGTCTTGAGGTGTTTTTCCTGTCATCTAGGTTGCTTGCAAAATCACTGTCTATGTAACCAGAGAGATGATGATCATCAGATTTAGTGTACCATAAGCCAAAATTGAGAGTTCCTGCAACATATCTCATAATTCATTTCGCCATCTACCAATGAGAATCTTTGGGGGATTCCATGTATCTGGAAATAAGGCTGGTTGAATACATAATATAAGGCCTAGTTGATGTAAGATACAACAAACTGCCTACTAAACTTTTATACAGGGTAGGGTCCATTGTAGGGCCTCCATCTTTTTTGCTCAATTTTGTGCCTAGGGGTATAGGGGTTTCTGTTGGATTGCATTCTTCCATGCAGAATCTTTTGATGATGTCTGCTACATACTTTTTCTGACAAACAAAAATTCCTTTGGTTGATTGATCAACCTCAATCCCCAAAAAATATTTCATTATGCCAAGATCTGTCATCTCAAACTCAGATTGCATGGCATGTTTAAAATTGGTTAATTCAAGATTTCCAGTATATATCATGTCATCAACATATAAACATACAATCAAAATTTTACCGTGTTGATTTGTTTTGGTGTAAAGAGTTGGCTCATTTTGGCTTCTGCTAAAACCACTCTTGAGTACATAGGTGTCAATTATGTTGTACCAAGCTCTTGGAGCTTGCTTTAAGCCATACAAGGCTTTATTCAACCGATATACATTGGTTGGTTTCTCTTGGACTTCAAATCTAGGTGGTTGATCGACATAAACTTCTTCTTCTAAGAAACCATTCAGGAAAACCGACTTGACATCCATCGTGTATACTTTCCATTTATGTTGGGCTGCTATGGCCAATAGAGTCCTTACAGTGTCTAATCTTGCTACTGGAGCAAAAGTTTCACCATAATCAGTACCTGGTTGTTGTGAGAATCCTTTGGCAACAAGTTTTGCCTTGTGTTTTTCAATCTTCCCTTTTTCATTGAGTTTAATTTTGTAAACCCACTTGAAACCAATACTCTTCTTGTGTCTAGGCAAATCAACAAGATCCCATGTCTTGGTCTTCTCAATGGAGTCAATTTCTTGGTTCATGTCTTGATCCCAATGTGGCTCCTTAGCTACTTCTTTAAAAGATGTAGGTTGACATGACATTAAGGGAAAAAGATTGTGTTGTTCAATGTCATCCAACTGCTGATGGATTTCTCTCAAACTTCGAGTTTTCTGATTTTGAAGTTCAGAGAATGATTCTCTGCTTGAAGTTGAGTTATCCTGAGAATTTTTAGGTTGTCCTTGTACCTACAATCTTGGAAGAGTAGGTTGAGGTATCGGATGTCCTGAATTTTCTGTATTTTCAGAACTGGACAGCAATGGATTTTGACTATCCATATGCTAATTTTCAAATTCGTTCCAGAGTTGATTTTCCAAAAATTTTACATCTCTGCTGAAAATTAGTTTCTTTGAGATAGGGTTGTAAAGTCTATAAGCTTTATATGTTTCACTGTATCCAGTGAAGATACATTTCTCACTTCTATCATCCAGTTTCTTCCTTAATTCAGAAGTTATGTGAGCGTATGCTATGCATCGGAATGTCCTTAGATGCGCAACATTTAGCTTTGTCCCACTCCATGCTTCTCGAGGGACTTTCATCTTTAGACTTGTGGTTGGAGATTGATTCAAGAGATAAGTTGAGCATGCTATTGCTTTAGCCCAGAAAGTATTTGACAAACATTTCTCTTTGAGTAGGCTTCTTGCCATGTTCATTATTGTCTGGTTTTTCCTTTCAGCCACTCCATTCTATTGTGGAGTATACCTGGCTATAGTTTGCATGATAATGCCTTGTGTTTTGCAGAAATTTGCAAATTCGTTGGAGTTGTATTCTCCTCCTCCATCGGACCCGAGAACTTTTATATATTTGCACTCTGTTTTTCAGCTTCTGCTTTGAATTCTTTGAATTTTGCAAAAGTTTCAGACTTGTGTCTGAGAAAATAGATGCAGATTTTCCTGCTAAAGTCATCAATGAATGTTAGAAAATAAAAACTACCACTTATGGACTCTATTTGCATTGGTCCACATAGGTTAGTGTGAACAAGTTTGAGATGTTGTTTGGCTTGAGTGGAGGACCGTGGAAAACTAGTTCTCTTATGTTTTCCAAGTATGCAAGACTCACATGGGGGATTTTTCTCTTTGAAGATAGCGAGACCGTTGACCATGGAGTGCTTTTATAGAAGACTAAGAATCTGAAAGGGTAGGTGTCCAAATCTTGTATGTCAAACCATAGTTTCACTGGGGGTGGTTGCACTTTGTGCATATGGTTGGATCAGATTTGCAGTTCTGAGGGTAAGGGGAAACATCCTATTCTGAGGCATGTGGATTTTAGAAATCAATTTTCTGCTAGGGGTTTTATCATATATCCTGCAAGATGCTCCCTCAAAAAGTACCTTATAGCCATGTTCAATGAGCTATCCTACACTTAGTAGATTATGTTTCAGATCTGGAACATGATAAACATTGTTTATGTCCTTCTTTCCATTTTGTTTAGTAAGAATAGGTACAGTTCATTTTCCTTGAACTTTGACTAAGGAATCATTTCCAAGTGTAATATCAGATGAAATTGAAGAATCAATGCATGAAAGTAAATCTTTATTACCTATCATGTGATTGCTGCAACCACTGTCCATCAACCATAGATCTTTAGGTTGTTCTTCAGTCTTGTGGCATGAGAGAAAAATACCTCTTGAGGTTTCTCCCATATGATTTGACAAATGTGCTCTGCCTGAGAGCTGATCTGCTTGCTTTTTCTTGCATTCAGATTCATAGTGCCCATACTTTTTGCAGTAATAGAATTGTATGCTTGATTTTTCATTTGATCCTCTCCCTCTGCCTCTTTGAGGCTAGAAATTCTAATTCTGGTGTTGTTGTCTGTGACCTTGGAAATTTTGATTATGGTTATGTTGTCTGTTACCTCCACTTGAGTGTTGGTTACTTGTAGTACTCCCTCGTCCTTGGTGACCTCTGCCTCTTCCTCTGCCTCTTCCTCTGTTGAAGGAGAATTGAGTTTTGAAGGCATTGGCAATTGACTCATCTGTGAGATGCAGTCTGGTCTCATGTGTCACCAGGGAACCAATTAGTTCATCTATTAAAAAATGCGACAGATCCTTGGATTCAAGGATTGTTGTAACAACCATTTCGAATTTATTTGGTAAACTTCTGAGGACTTTCTCAACTATGCGTTGATCAGTGATGGCTTCACCAGTCAATCTGATCTGGTTCATGATTCCCATGACTCTGGTCATAAACTGATCCACATTTTCAGACTCTGTCATTCTTAAAGTCTCGAATTGCATCCTCAATGTCTGCAGTTTGACTGTTTTGACCCTGTCATTGCCTTGGTAGGCTGATTTAAGGATGTCCCAGGCCTGTTTTGAAGTACTAGCGCCTATGATTTTTGAGAAAATCGAGTCATCCACTGAATTTTGAATCCATAATTTGGCTTTATTCTCTCTGTTCCTCTGTGTTACCTGAGTAATTCTCTGTTGGTTTGTCATGGCTGAAAGGTCTGTTGGATTTGGTTCCACATATCCAAGATCCACTGGATCTCAGCACTCTTGTGCTTGCAAGAAGGATCTCATTCTAAGAGACCAAAAATCATAATTCTTTCCAAGAAGAATCGAACCTTGAGTTGGTCATAAATTGCTAGACGTGGCCATCTTTAAAGAATTTTAACAAAACAAAAGAAAAAAAATTATTAGAAAATTTTGTGTTTACTTGTTTCGTGTGCATAAAACCGGGTCTTTTAATTGCTTGTAGTGACTTTGGACTGAAAAAAAACGCGGTGTAAACCACTTCTTTGACTTCAATCAAGCTCGATCTGATTATCCGAGTGAAATATCTATTAATTCAGGGCTTTGAGCTATGTTCTTTAGTAGCTGTAATACTAAAACAACTATAGCCCCTTTAATGGAGGATGAGGGATTTCTGAGTTTTCTCGAGAGCTAAAGAAAGTTTAGCTTCTCATATCACTGTGGGCAGAAAAAACCAGGTGCTATGGGCTTTCACGTTTCGACGTTGAAGGTAGCAGTTCCTTTGAATAGCCAAAATGCGAAATTGCTTCAAGTATCAATGATCCTCGTTGATTTGAGATCAACAACCATAGTTTCTTTGGAATATCATGATCAACGATCTACGATCCTCCACGATCGGAGATCTAACTGTCCAAATCTACACTCAATCAATGACTCAGATTATTTCAGAATTTTGTGTATTGCGAGTTCACGAGACTCTCGCCTTTGATTTGTTGATAGCCAAAATCTCGATGGTGCTTGCATCGACGATCTAGATCCTCTTATGATCTGATGGTCCAGATCCTTTTAGGATTTCATGAATCGGTATTTCGAGACTCTTGAGCTCTCGTCACGATGTTCTCCAAACCCCGAACTCTGAAATTTTGATGGCACTTGGATCTACTGCCACCTGTCCTCTGAGATGGATGGTTCTGATTCTCTCGCAAAATCTTCTTTCCCCATTCTTCACCTTCGTTCTCCCGGTGCTAAAAAAAAAATGCCGATGGATTCCAGATCTTCGCCACCTGTCACTCCAAATCCAACGGTTGGAGTGATTTCTTGATTTTGGGATTTCACGTATCGGGGTATGGAGTGCAGTCTCCTCTGCTCGTCCAACTACCGATTCTTGATTTCGTGATAGCGTCAGATCGACGATGCATGATCTTTCTCGATCCAACGGTTCAGATCGAGTCGTGAGTTCGTGATACGCGAATTCTCATGGCAGTGTTCTCTGACCTTTACTCCCTATGAGTCAGCGAAATGCTAAGATCTCGCCATGTGTCCTCCTTGATGGACGGTCCCAATGATTTTGGGATTTCGTGACTTCGCAAGTCAGCTTTTCTCCTATGCACTGCAAAGGACTAAACCTCGTGCACTTTCTCTTAGATCCGACGAGTATCGGTCCTCTGCGCTAAATATGAACGGCTGAAAATCTTTTGCCTCTTCTGCGTGCCTCACATCCTTTCTAAACAAGATTAACGCCTCATATCTATTAGCAGAACCGATCTTACGGCTGCGTCTGCTTCCTTTGCTTCTTTAGCTTGTTCTTTGCTGTACTTGCAAAGAGTTTCTCCTGAAGCAAGAAATTTGTGAATCTTTCACAAATTTGAAAGACTTTCACGAATTCTTTAAATATTTCTGCCCTCTGCAACAGACTTTCATGAGTTTGAGAGAATTTTCAAATTCTTTAAACGTTTCTTCCTTCTGCAACAATCTTTCACGATTTTGAAAGAATTTCACGAGATCTTTAAACATTTATGTCTTCTGTAGCTCTGACTCCTCAATCTTTTGAGTGTATTGTGCTCTTCTTCCTTGTGCATGCTTTCTGCGACGATCTTTTGAGCAGATGGCGGACTATGGATTTCTCTCCAGGCTTTGTGAAGAATCTCACATCCTATGCTCTCGTTCACAGTGTAAGCACTGTGCTTCTTTGGACCGGGTTTCTCTCTAGATTGTGTGAAGATGCTTACTGATGAAGGTCTGATACCATGATAAAATGAGAAGCAGAGAATACAGAGAAAGAGAAGAACATAAATAGAATTCAGTATATTAGGTAAATGAAGAAAAGAGTACAAAATGCAAGTAAAAGAGTACAATAGAAAAGGGAAACTAGTTGAGCTAAATAGGCTCAAGCAAATCAAGAAATGATAGTACAGCTGGCCAGGACAACTGGCAGTGTATAGTCAAACTGTTGAGGTTACATTATATTTAAAAATTCTTCTACTACCATCCTTCCACAATTTATTATGCAAGAGGACATTTTGATGGCCTCGACATCACAGGATATTCCAGATAAACATATGGACAATTTTTGTGTAGCCTCAACCCAAGTACCTCTTGGGAGCAGAGGGTACGCAAGGATCTAAGTTCAAAACACCAGGAAGCAAGGTTTGGTGAAATTTCAATATCTGTAATGGACTTTGTTTCTTTTGACAGCAGTGTCAATGAACAACAGAAGAAAAAACATATCATGAAAGGTGATTTCCAACATAAGTGTTCATTGGCTAAAACACTATGGTATACATCCTCATTACACTTGAGGTTGTTCCTTCCTTCCTATGGAATGGAAAATTCGAAGTGAAAACTTCTTTGTAAAATTGAAGGGCTTTACTCTGTAATGGGATAGGAGATTAGGAATGGATGAGGGACCAATACATTTCCCAGCGCTCTGATGTGTTCGTATGAATGGGAAGATCCCGCTTTTTGAAGGTCTGGTCATTTTCCAAATCTCATATACGGAGAGCATCTTAGGGCCATTTGGGTCTATCAGTATGAATTCAACAACGACAAAAATATCTCAGATATAATGCAACACTCCGCATAGGTAAGCTTCAATATTGTTTTCTTTCAGGTCAAGGGCAATGGGACTGTATACTACCCTTCTAATTTGGATCCATGGTCTGAAACATATGGATGGAAAATTCCATGTGGAGAGTTTCACATCCTCCCACAAATTAGTTACATATGTATTGCAGTCATCCACAATGGAGCTAATATGATTGTTATGGAAATCACTAGCCTTTGAACATTGTATTTTATGTTAGCATTAATCCCTTAGTTCCATAGGAAAGAAAGCATCTGGTAGAAGTGTGTAGAGAAATTGTTTCTCAATATGAGATAGATGGGTTGAACTTGGATTATATTCAGTTTCCAAATGAAAAGACAATTTTCAATGGCGAGGAGTATCCTTGTAAAGAGGGTCACATAAGACTTTAGAGATCTTTAATCAAGATACATGAAGTAGTTCAGAGAAGATTCCAAATCTTTTGGATCAACGGAGGTGTAATTATGTTGCTTCCTTATTACAGGATATATGTTGAATAATGAAGTCACTTAGGCCACAGATTGCTCTCACTGCTGTTGTGGGTGCTGAGAGAAAGCATGCATGAGTAAATTTCAAGATGTTGAACAGTGGTGCAAAGATAGGTTACTAGATGTCGTTGTTCCTATGAATTATACAGATTGTTAGAGAACTTTCAGATTCTGAGTGGAGCACGAGTGGACATAGGATGACATGACAACAGTCAGGGGCTATTTCTTTCCAAGGAAGCAGAGAGAAGATAAACATGATAAAACTTCTTCAAAGTGAATCTCTCAAGTTGACAAGTGAAAATGACTTAATGGAGTGGTGTGCCAGTATAGAATTTGGAGACAGACAACTTCACCAAAAGCAAATTTCTCTAGAATTGGAACATTTTGGTAATTTCTTAGTGTTTATTTTCTAACCTATTTAACACCTCAAAACAGTGCAGTTCATAGACTCCTACAAAGTTGCTACCTTTCTTGAAAGTTTTGGCAGATGGTTCCTAGTTTGTATCCAAGTCAAGGGGTCTCCTTCATAAACATCCATTTTAGTCTCAGGACATCCAATCACATCGTGAAGAATCTTTTTGTAACAACCTAATTTGGGATGTAGATGAAGACATATTTCTCTTAGATGTATGACAAATTGTAAGGGGCTTGAAATGTATGAATTAGGAAACTGGGCAGAGGTTGCAGATCTTGTTGGCATAAAGAAAAAATCTTGTTGTGGGTGGTAAAGCCCAGGTTTCAGTTTTGAAATCGGGCTCTGATACCATTTGTAAGGCCTACCTATTTTTCAGGACTCAAATAAATAAATATCTATTATGTTGTTTCCTATTGAAATAATATGCAATTTAAATTATTGTTTTCTTTCATGATTTTCTTATACTAGGAATAAACAACAACATAATAACAATAATAGTGCAATAACAACAACATCAATAGCATAATAACGATAGCATAATGATAACATATCAATTGGTAAAATACATACCTCCACCTGCAATTTGGTTGATTCAACCCATGATTCGCTTGTTCTTGTGTTTTCCCAAACTGCCCAACTGAATATTAACCTCTCAACCAACTAGTGACAACCTCTCTAACTCCCTAACTCCAGGAATCCTTGCGGTTTCTTGGCCCCCGAGCCCAAAGTTCCCAACAATAGCAATGCCCTGTGAGAGTTTCCAAAACCATCTGTTCTCCCAATTTTCCTCCTCCTTCACCTCTTGCATAAAATTTCCAATACAAAATGAGACCCCAGTCCTAGTCCTCTCCTCTCTTCCTTATCCTCCCATCTAATTAAATTCCCCCAACTACCTTATTCCCCTCATTAATTCCCCAACAACCTTACCCCTTCATTAATTACTTCACCTACATTTTAATAATAAAATAATAAAAATATTCATTTAATTATTTTAATAATTAATTAAATTTAAATTAAAAACTATAATAAAAAATTAATCAAATTGGGTTGTTACACTTTTAAAAGGTGGTTTTTAAGAAGTGACACATTTGGAGATGACACATTCACTTATCTACATTTTTAAATGCCTCTAAAATTGGCTTTCTAGACATTCTTGATAAAGAGGTACTTGTTCATAAGCATGAAATGTGAATTGTAGCAATTCCACATTCATATAGTGATTCTATTGATACACAAAAGAAATCAAGGAAACCTTACATTTACGGTTCATTAGAGAGTTGCAAACAACTTGAAAAGAATATGTTCCAACTGTTATAGAGAGTTTGAATGGAATATTCCCTGATATTTCTTTTTTCAACTTTGTAAAGTTGCTTAGCCCTTATCATTATTTACAATATGTTCGTGGCAGAGAAGATAATTCAAAGCATTGGATTGGGAATATTTTTCAGCACCTGCAACATATTGTATGTGACAGGGAAGAAGAAAAAACATTATTTGATTTTGAAGCTTGCCTAAAAGAGTTGCAAACATTTGTTGATACTCTTTGTGTTAATTGTGACGGGTCATCCATGAAAGATGATTGGAGGATATTTTGTGCCACGAAGCTATATACAAATTTTTCAAACATGTCAAAGTTAGGGAAATCAATTCTTACTATGCATGCAAGTACAATGGCATGTACGAGAGGATTCTCAAGACACAACATAATAAAGGATGTATAGAGAACAAACAATTCATTGGCTACATTATATTCCTTGATATGAGTCTCACTCATAGGAATTAATTCATTAATGGTGGAGTGGGATAGGGTATATGAAATTTAGAAAGATGCTAAGAAAATAAGAATTTTAAATATTTAAGGGTTTTTCTTTTGTATCTATATTGATAACTAAATTTTCTCTTAAAATTTGTTGTATTCATAATAAAAGTTAAAAAAAAAAACATATAATACATATTATTTAAATGATTGAGAGAAATAAATATAAAACATCATGCAAAGGGAAGTTTTAAAAACAATCTCATCATAAAAAAATTACTTAATGGGTAGGAGTGCTTGTCAAATTTAACCACTGAGGGCGCTTGATGTTCAACATGAGGTGACCATAATGTAAACTTTACTAATTGTCATCGGTGGTTTAACCCTGAGGTAAAATTTTCATCCACGATTTTTGCATTCATTGCACCCTGATTATCGTCGGGCACCCAAGGTGATATTTTATCCTTAATAAAATTTGGCATAGGCTAAATGTTCTACATTTTTACCCTTTTCTAGGTATATTTTTTTGACGGAATCTAGTGAGAAATTCATAAAATTAGTTAGAAGAGCATATTTTAGTGTTGAGATTACATATTTCAAGTGTTTTGGAGTTTTTCGATGGGTGGTGAATTAATTTATGCATTCAAAAACAATATTTGCACACTGCAAAATTACAATTACACTAACAATTGCATTTCCATATTCGGGTCATAGTTACTGGAAAAAATATAAAAAATAGAATGTCTAAACTATGACATAAATCTTGGTATAAATCACAATTTACTATGAAATAGACTTTAATGATCTAAATGTTGAATTCAATGAGTAGTTAAACTTGAACCTTCATTATAAATAGACATTAATAACTAATAATTATGATTTTTACTTCCTAGGTAGCTTCATGTGGTTTGTCCACAGTATTATCTATGAAGAGATTAATTCTATAGCATCCCTGCACAAGGAGTGAACGATATTATAGTTTTCTCACCAAAAATATGAGCAAACTAGTTGTAGTCTCACTGTCGAAGGATGGTGTGTTATTGTAGTATGTTTTCCAAAAATGTATCAAAAATACGAGTCTTATCTCAAGGAAAATCATTGATGAGTTTCCATGTCTATGAAGTGAGAGATTTTGTTGTTTGTTCATCTGGAAAGTGAATTGTATATAATACTAGTATAGATGCATCTTAATCTCGGATCTATCAAGCACTGAGAGGGATCAAATCTCTCGAGGTGAAAACCTTTTTTAGAGTGAAAAATTTGAGAAAAGGTTAAAGGTTTGCACCTCGAGACATTTGATCCCTCTCGACGATTGATATATATGGGCTTAAGATTGATCTATGTTGGTTCCAGTCGTGGGTGGTCACACAAACTTTGTATATCAACAACAACATGTATATCCATATGTCCAAGATTAATCTGATCATTTGAAATTTATTCAATTACATCAGTTAGTTGAAAATATAGAGAGTATGAATCAATCGAAAGTATAGTTAATGAGTTACATGAGGAATATGGAATATTAAAAGTAACAATGTTGAATGATGAAAAATGTGTTAATAATAACAATATAGTAAATTACAAATAATTATATGTTGATTAATCACAACCCTTTTACACTTTTATAGGTTGAGCATCTTTTTCACATTTTATATATATTAATATTATAATTGTTTTGATGTGAAAATATTAATAGATAAATCACATAACCAAACAAAGTAGATGACTTCAACTTATAATATTTGTTTTTGATGATTTGTTGTATCTCACAATTGAAGTCAATACAGATGATTAATTTCCTTTGTATCATTTCTTCAATTAATTAATGCATTAAATCATTTTTCATAGTATTATCATTGAAATCAATGCATCCTATTGTTTTATATTATATCATTATCATTGAAATCAATGCACCCTATTGTTTTAAGTTGTATCATTGTTAAAATGAATACAACTACTTTATTATTTAAACCATTTTTTATTGTATCATCACTTAAATCAATGCATATATTTTTTCATTAAATCAATGAAACTAATTGTTATAAATCATATAGCACCCTTTTCAAAATTTTCACCAGAATCTCGCGAAATAGGCCTTGGTGAAATGACATTTTTTGTTGTTGTTTAAATTGCATTTTTGAATGAATAAATGGATTCGCCACCATGAAAACCCCATGGCACTTAAATTATATAGACTCAATCACTTAAATATGTATTTGCAACAATTGTTGGCCAGATTTCACGAAAAATTGATCAGAAAATATGCCCATAAAAATGCCAAAAAGTCGAACGTCTGTAACTAAGATAGTTCCATTGAAACATTCTCCAAGAATATCTCAAATATCACATATTGTTCTTTTAGGAGGGACACATGTAATTTCTTCAATTAATTAATGCACTGAATCATTTTTTATGGTATTGTGAGTGAAATCAATGCACCCTATTGTTTTATGTTATATCTTCATCACTAAAATCAATGCACCATATTGTCTTACATTATATCATTGTTAAAATGAATACAACTACTTCAGTATGCTAAATCATTTTTCATAGTATTATAACTGAAATCAATGCACCCTATTGTTTCAATCCTCTGAAAAAAGTAATTGAAAATAAAAAAAGATTGCCTCTACTATGACTAATTTAATGCTCTATTGAATTTATGATAGATCCTTGCCAAATTTTAGAACTTATAGACTCAACCCAAACAACAATATAGAAATTGAAAGGTAGATCAATATTTTTCTATAAGAAGGCCATATTTAGGGAAGCACCTTCAACTTATAATATTTGTTTTGAAATTTGTTTTCGCGCTAAATTCATTTCACTTGATGATTTAGATTAATTTCCTTCATATCTGACTCATTTTCCATAGCATTATCACTGCAATCTATGCACATTATTGTTTTATGTTATATTATTATCATTGAAATCAATGCACCTTATTGTTTTATGTTATATCATGGTTAAAATGAATACAACTATTTGATTATGTAAATCATTTTTTAGTGTATCATAACTTAAATCAATGCAATTAATTGCTCTAAATCATAGAGCACAACTAAGATAGTTCCATTAAAACTTTCTCCAAAGAATATCTATAATTGTTTTAATGTTCAAATAGTAATAGATGAATTACATATAATGTGAAAAAACTAAGTTATTGTTGAATTCATTTCACTTGATGATTTGTTGTATCTCATAGTTGAAATCAATATAGAAGATTGATTTTCTTCCTATCTTTTTCTCAATTAATTAATGCACTGAATTATTTTTCATAGTATTATAAGTGAAAGAAATGCACTCTATTGTTTTATGTTATATCATTATCACTAAAATCAATGCACCCTCTTGTTTTATGTTATCTTATTATCACTGAAATCAATGCACCCTATTGTTTTGTGTTGTATTATTGTTAAAATGAATACAACTACTTGATTTTGTAAATTGTTTTGAATATGGATGTAACTCAACACATAGTTTTTAGTTTCATTTTTCATAGTATTATCAATATAGAGGATTAATTTTGTTCATAACATTTTTTCAATTAATTAATGCACTGAATCATTTTTCTTATTATTGTCACTGAAATCAATGCACCCTATTGGTTTATGTTATATCAATGTTAAAATGAGTACAACTACTTGATTATGCTAAAAAAGTTATTATTCTATCGTCACTTAAATCAATGCATATTGTTTGCATTAATCAATGAAATTAATTGTTGTAAATCAATTATCATTATATTAATTTACTTTGTATTATTTCTTCAGCTAATTAATACACCAAATATTTTTCATAGCCCTAAATAGTAATAGTAAATACCAAAGTAATAGCAAATATACAAAAATAATAGAAGTAACAATAATAGTAAATATAAATAATAATAATAATAGTAAATGCCAAAGTAATAATAATTTACTAAAGCAATAGTAAATATGATATATATAATAGAGGCTACCTTTTTTTTTTTTTTGAGTAAATACTAAAGTAATAGTAAATATGTTAAAGTAATAAAAATATTAAATATAAATAGTAATAGTAAAAGTAAAATTATTAAAGTAATACTATATATATAGTGTGTGGCATTTTAATTGAGTTTTTAACTAAGCAAACTTTAAATTATTTCTTTTAACCTTACATAAAACTCTCAAGATTCAAATTATAGACTAACAACCAATATAACTTTTTTTTTTTGTAAGTGAGTTGAGATTCTATATTACTGAGTAAAATATTGTACAAAAAAGGGCTCACGGGTGTCCCCTGATTTGCCAAAAGGAAACCAGATCACGGGTCCCCTAGCTGCGCTATCTACATTATCGAAGGGATGGTTGGGCTGCCACTTGGGGAAACTAACCCAGTCTCCATAAGTTTGTTTGAAAAAGAAAAAAAACTATACCTTCATAAATACATAAAAGCGAGAGCATATAACTTGAGTTGTTCCTATACGGATAAATAAAAAGAACTTGAGTTGATGCTGCGCTAGTCCAAGCAGATTGGGTGGCTTTCATCTCCTTCCTTCCTTACCTCATTTTACTTTTTCTGCTCCACCGTACGCATCCTTCTGATGCTGGTTGGTGTTCCGCGTTGGTCTGCTGGAGTGATGTCCATGTGATGGACATAGCGAAGGTAGAGTTGGAATTGAACAGCCAGTCGATCTATTTTTTCGCCTTGGTTCCTCTGGTCCTCTGCTATGCTTCTTGCACTGGCCTCCAAGTCACTAAGGTGGCTCAAGATTTCTATGATTTCCTTCTTGTGGCCTCAGTTTTCCATCATGTTGGTCTCGATCTTTTCTTCTCTCAGCTTGCATATTAGCATTTTTGTATGCCAAGCTTCCTCCATCGTTTTGAGGTAGAGGGTTTTCTTGGGCTGTGTCGCCCCTGGGTCCCTTACCCCGTCTGCTTCTTAGATGATTTATGCCCAGGCTTTGCCCTGGTGCTTGGTGTTGACTTCCCGCTCCCATCTATCGATGACCGTTTTACCCTTTGTATCTACCTGCGCGAGGAAGGTTCCTTTGGCCTCTCTGGCTACCTTTTCCATCCTAGTAATATTTTGGGCGCTTATTGGGAGTTCCTCCCCCTAGGGCCCCCTCTTACTCTGGGTGTTCTTCGTTCTTACTATATTTTCTTGAAAGTTGTGGCTTCTGTCATGATTTCTTTCTCTGCTACTACTCTCCCCTTCCGGGTCTCTGGAATTGCTGCTAGTTGGTCTGTTGCTATCTGTAATGCTTTTTCTTTTATAGAGTTTCCCTAGAAGTGATCTTCTCCAGGTAATCATTTGTCTCTTGTAAAGGCGTATCTTTCGGTCCTTTATCTTGTTTCTGAGTGTGTGCGTTTGGGAGCTTTGTCATCGTTCTAGCGTGAATATTTTTCATTGCACATTGTTCTCCAATCATTTCCTCCCTCGGGACATGTGCGTGGATGAGGTGTACCCATACCTTCTCTCAGGCTATCCCTTTGGTCTTCATCCTTTTCCAGCTACGGCTTACCCTTTCCATTCCTCCACGACCAACCCCTGTACTTCCTTCTATTGACATGAACTTGGTATCGTACCCGTTCTTGTGGTGTGACTCTGATCCGCATTGTAACTCATGTTTAAAAGGTGGCCTAATGGATTCAACCTGGATCCTACTTGCCATTCATTTAATTCTGTGTCTCCATCCTTGATGCGATCGTCCGTACTTTAGTTGTCGTCATAGTCCTTTGCCGCTAGTTAGGTACATTTTGTCTGAAATTGGCCACTTGGGATGTTAATCCATGTGGCATACAATTATGATCCTTCCTTGTTGACCCCTTCGTTAGCAATTCTATCTGTGAGTCCATTTGCTGACTTGCAGACCTAGCACAACTCCACTATGATCCCTGTCTGCAAATGCTCCTGAATCTTCTGAAGATAGTACCCCAAGCGCTAGTGCCTCTGTATTTTTCCCACTTTATTGTCGTTTTGGAGTTTCCTTACTATGTTTATGACTAGCATTGAGTCACCTTCCACTATTATGTTTTCCATTCCTTCCCTATGTAGTACCTCCAGGCCTGTCTCCAGTGCTCCAAATTTCACAGCGTTGTTTGTTGAGTTTCCCAAACTTCTTGTGTACAGTCGTATAATTTTTCCTTGACTGTTCCTGGTTAATCCCCCCATACCAGTCCGTCCTAAGTTACCCTTCGACACCCCATCGAAATTTATCTTGAGGGATCACTCTGGTGGTGGTTTCTAGTTGTCCTCGCCTAAACTTTGTTGTGGCACCCATCTCACTTGATTGGGGTTGTGTCTTCCTTTCACTTGGAAAGCCTCTGGAATTCTGAGATCTCGATCAGTGAGTTGCACTCCTCTTGTTCGGAGGTTGCAGCTCTGTACCGTTTCCCTTGTCATGGTTATTATTGTTTCCTTGATCTTTCCAACTGTCCAACTTTGATTCCTGAACATGCGCCGGTTCCATTCCTTCCAAATTGCCCAGATGATCATGCCCGGGGTGAGGGTCCAGTAAAGATTCACCTCTTCGTTGTCGCTGTAGTTTTCCTTCCAAGTGTTTATAGTTGCAGAAATATTTCCTCTGATCTTATTAGACTGACGAAAAATGTCTGCCGCCCAGTCCCATAATTCTACTGTGTAGGGACATTCATCCAAGATATAGTTCGTTGTTTCCTCCTTTTCTTTACATAGGTGGCATCTTGAAGGGCCTATGAAACCTCTCTTCTTTAGGGTCTCCCAAGTTATGATTTGGTTTTGTAGTATTAGCCACTAAAATATTTTTAAATTTTTCCATTGGGGTCTATTCCAAAGCTTGTCCCATTGATGCGTCGCAACTTCTTGGTCCTAGTTTGTTATGTAGTGGCGTACTTCTTTAAGATTGAATTCCCCACCTGCTTTGTGCCCCCATCTCAGCTGGTCATTTCCATCTATGACTACAATTTTCCTTCTCTCCAATTCCTCCTCCACTTCTTTAACTGTTGTTGCGGTCTAGTCTCTAGTCTGTGGGGTAAGAGTGTTGCAGATTCTCCATTTGTTGCGCTCTGCTTCTTTTTTCCAGTAATGGTAAACTCAGGTTTTTCCTTGTGCCATAATCTCATGTTGGATTTCCTCCTGGCCTAGTTGTTCCATTTTGGGTTCTTGTTGCGAGGCATCCTCCCAGAATCTAACGGTTCTTCCATTCCTTATTTCCCAAAATCCGTGTGTCTGGATCCAGGTCTTGTTGCGCCAGACTAAGTTCTAGATGGTTGAACCCTCCCTGGTGCCTCTGAGGAAGATTTTGTCCTAGTTACTAATATCTGGGGCATACTTTGCCTTCCACAGTTTAACCCATGGCATGGTCATTTATTTGACCCATCTCCACCAAAGCTTCATCCCATAGGCATCGTTGGTTACTTCCAGGTTGTGTAGCCCAAGGCCTCCCTTTCTCTTTGGCTTACACACCTTCTCCCAAGCTACAAGTGCCCATTTTTTCCTTGTTTCCACTCCACGCCATAGGAATTCCCTTTGTATGGTTCTTATTTTTTTTATAATTCCCTTGGGGGATGGGAAAAATAACATCATAAATGTTGGGATAGCTTGCAGAACCGACTTGGTTAGGATAAGTCTTCTTACCAGGTTGAGGGATCTGAAAGTCCAATTGTTTACCCGGTCTTGAAGCTTGTTGCCTATTTCTTCCCACATTGACATCTTGTAGGATTTTTCTGTCAGGGGGATGCCTAAGTACTTGGTTGGGAGGGTTTTGCATTGAAAGCCCAGGACGTTGGCTATACTCCTTTAGATAGTTGGGTTGGTGTTAAAGAAGAAGATCACTGATTTGGACTGGTTTATCTCAACCCCATAGGCTTCCCCAAACTCATCTAAGATTTGTTTGTAGGCTTCTGCTTCCTTGATTGTGGGCATGCCATGAAGTAAGGTATCATCCAAGAACTGTTGGTGTGTGGAAGTTGGACAATTCTTGTAACATTTGATACCTTTTATTTCCCTTGTTGTGGTTGCACTTTTTATGCTTTGACTGAGTCCTTACATCATTACGATGAATATGAAGGGGGACAATGGATCTCCCTCTATGATTCATCTCGTGGGCTAGTATGGTTTAGAAGGGGCTCTGTTTCCTAGTAGCGAGAAGCTTGTTGTGGATACGAGGGTTATCCATCGGATTTAGTGTTGGGTGAAGCTGAAGGATTCCAAGGTTCTAGCCATATAGTGTCAGCTGATTTTGTCGTAGGCTTTCACTAGGTCCAATTGTATTATCATTCCCCCTCTTTTCTGAAGCTTTAAGGTGTGGATCAGTTCATGGGCTTAGATAATATTGTCCATTATTTGCCTTCCTTCTACTAACCTCACTTTCTCTTGTGACACCAGTGTGGGTAGTAGTGGTTTTAATCTGTTGGCTATAACCTTAGAAATTATCTTATACACCACATTGCACAGTGTTATTGGTCTTTAACGATCAGGAGTTTTAGCTTCATTTTCTTTGGGGATGAGTGTTATCAAAGTAGCATTTAGTGCTTTCAGGATGGAGGCTAACGTTCTAGAGTCTTCCACTACCTTGTAGACATCTTGTTTGACAACTTCCCAACAAGATTTGAATAACTCCGTTGTGAACCCATCTGGGCCTAGGGCTTTTCCATTGGGCATTTCTTGGAGTGCTTGGTCTATTTCTTCCTTCGCAATGGGCTTGATCAAGTTTTTGTTCTGTTCTTTTGTTACTAGGCGAGGGATATGCTGGGTCACCTTTTGTATGGCCTCCATTCTATCTTGGTCAGGTTCATAAATGATCCCGTGGAAGTGGTTTACAAGAGTTGTTTCGATGTCCTTATGGGACTCTCTTTCTATTCCATTTGCGTCCCTTATCTTCAAGATTTTTTTATGGGCTCTTATGGCCATGGTTATTCTGTGAAAGAACTTGGTGTTCCTTTCCCCCTCCTTTATCCATCTGATCCGATACTTTTGTCACTAGAGAGTTTATTCCTGCTGGCACATTTCATCCCATTCCTGGGTCATCTGGATCTCCTCCTTTTTCCGTTTCTCACTGTAGCCCTCCAAAATGCAGGTTTCCTGGAGTTTTTTCATTTTTTCTTCTATGTTTTTCTTCGCTTGGTTTATATTCCCAAAGGTTTCCTTGTTCCACTCCTTGAGCATATATTTGATATATTTTAGTTTCTTCTAGAGTTTGAACATCCTTGTCCCTTGCTTTGGTTTCTCTTCACTCCACCACTGTTTGATAATTTTCTTGAAAGTTGGGTGTTCCATTCAAAATTTCTCAAATCTGAAGGGTTTGTTCTTTGGTGTGGTCTGGAAGCTTGCTTCTAGTTGCACTAACCAATGATCAGATCCCCCCCATGGAAGGATGTTGCAGTCTAAGGTTAGCCCCTGTGTAATGACTGACTCTGAGACTAGGAATTTATCGATTCTTGTTGCTACCTAATGTTGGCTCATTCACTTATTATTCCAGGTGAAATGGCCTTTTTTGGTTTTCATATCTACCATTTCCACTGTGTCTATAAATTTTGAGAATTCCTCTGCATCTCTATCCAATATTCTTGTCCCTTCTTTTTTCTCTGCAAGTGACGTGATGATGTTGAAATCCCCTGCTAGGATCCAATGGAGGTTGTTGGCTCAGTTTTTGAGGTCTGCTAGATCGCTTAACATTCCTCTCCTATCCTTTGGCACCTGGGGTCCATACACATTAGTGCATAAAATCTCCTTTGTGTTCCTAATGATTTGCATGGGGACCGTAATGGTATGCCTTGTCACTTCGGTTGCTATTAAGCTTAGTACTTGTGGGTTCCATAGGGTGAGGATGCCTCTTGAAATTTGGTGGCCTCCAATGGCCACCATATTGTACTTGCACCATTGTTGTTGACTGATTGTTTCCATTCTTTCTCTATTACACTTGGATAGTCTACTCCTAAGGATTCGCTGTTTTCTTGGGTTGTTTAGGCCTCTTGTATTCCAAGTTATAACCTTCATTTAAACATGTGGGGGGGAGTTGGGGAAGATTTTTTTGATCTTACCTAAGTTTATCATTAGCACTCCAAGCTCCTGCAGGGCTACACTGTTGGATTTCCTGCCTTTTTTCCTCCACGTCTGTTTGGGTGAGAGTTGTGGTTGTACCTCACCGGCTTTGACTCCTAGGTGTTCAATCTCCCCATGTGCTCACTTTTGGCCTCTAGATTTGGCTTCCTCCCTTAGGAGGAACATGTACTGGATGCGGTCTAGTTGCTCTTTTGGTACATTGTCCACTCCCTGTCTTTTCCATTTCTCCAATATTCTCGTGAGGTTTATCCCTTCCCTTTCCCCTAGGTCTCTAAGATCTAGATCTTTTGTGCCTACTTCACTAGTTGTCATTTCCACCTCTCCCTCTGCGTCTTGCATTGGGGTGTTGTCGTCTCTGATTTCTCCTTCCATCAGAGTTTCACAACTTCCTTGTTCCTTCTGGTTGTTAGGTCGGTCAGTGGGCTTGTTTGGTGTTTTTTCTCTGAGTTCTTGAGCTGTTGTTGTGTCTTTCTAGGCCTCTACCCATTGATTGGTTTTATCCCTTCCTTTTGGGGTCAACTGGACTTCTATGTTATTTCTTACCTGGGATTTGCTCTGCCTTTTGTTGGCTCTACTTCTGGGGTTTGGTTTAACAAATCCCTCCTCATCCTGCTATGGTTTGGAATTTCCTGATCAGGTGGCCATGTTCATGGCATCTTCTGCATCAGAATGGGATTTGTTCATAATCGATGTTTCGGATCCATTCCTCATCCCTGAATTATAGGCATATTGCTTCTGGGAGTGCTCCTGACACATCCATCTCTATGCATATTCTTGTGTAGGATGTGTATCTCCCTTTCAGGGTTGCTTCTATAGTATTTATATATATCCCCATTTTATTCCCTATCACTTTGAAAGTGGAGGGTAACTAGTAGTCTAAAGGTAGGGAGTAGAGTCTCAGCCAGACCGATACCTTTTTGAAGGTCTCTTTTTCTGGGGAGAAATTCTCCTTCCATGGCTGTATGTATAGTCCTGCTGATGCATGGAAGTATGCCCCTCCTTCAAATACTCTGTCTCTGCCCTCTAGGTTTATGAATACCACTGTGAAGAAACCTTTCGAGCCCAGATGGAGCTCCACTTCCCCATTTGGCTTCCAGTGATATTTGATCCAGTTGCAAACCGCTTTTTCTATGGGTTATAATCCCATAAATTTGCATATTAGCGCATGCACCTTCATCTGATCTCTGTAGAGTTGTGTCTGCAGATCCTCCAATACCACCTTGGGTATCAGTGTTGCTTTGGGTTTGCATGGGTTACACCCTTTGGTCCAGTTGGTCTTTGTTGTGTCTTGCGTCTCGTTCTGAGTTTCTCTTGCTTCCTCTTCCTTGCATTCACTTTTCCCCTTGTTTCTTTCTTGACCTATTCCAGGGTCTAATCCCAAGGTGCCTATCATTGGTGCCTTGAATACTACACCCGTTGGCCCTTTCCCTCTGTCTACCACTATCTGTTTGTATGAGGGGGTCCCCTTACCCCCTCCTCTGGTGCTCATGTTGCCCTCTGCAATGGTTGCGACTGTCCAAACCCTAGCTTGCGGTTGCTCCAAGAAAAGCGGTTTAATTTTATTAAAGTTCCATTGCCACCTCGATGCTATTCTGACTAACAACCAATATAACATCTTAACTATGAAATAATATTAAATATTTGGATATATCATTGTTAAAAAGGATCTAGCTCGCTTTAGTAAATTTGAATAATAATAGTAATAGTAAATTCTAAAGGAGTAGTAAATTTACTAAAGTAATAATAATATACTAAAGCAATAATATATATATATATATATATATATATATATATATATATATATATATATATATATATATATATAGTGTGTGTGTGTGTG
>ML791880.1:96160-143976 GCA_009831015.1 Picea engelmannii
TATTTTCAATAAAAATTACTTGTTAATTTGTTTTGTAAATTTGCAAAAGCAAACACATAATTAAAATAAAATTTAATATATAAGAGTAAAAATAACTTAATTCCCTTAAAAAACAATTTAAAATATATGTAAAATAACAAATTTACATCTCACTTTTCAGTAAAAAATGTTACACACTTTCATAGATTCACTACCAAATCTTATAGAAAGTATTACACACTTTCATAGGTTCACTACCAAATCTTACAACCTCTTTTCAGTAGAAAGTGCTGCACACTTTGATAGATTCACTGCCAAATCTTACAACCTCTTAGAGATATGGGTTTTTTAACCATACAACGGGATGTTCCCCTTGATATTGATAATTTATTCCTCAAACATTTAATTTTTTCTCTACAATGTATTCTCCATCTCTTTCATTAAATTTCTAATAACATATGATGTATACTCTTCATCTCTTTCATTAAATTTCTAATATTGAGTATTTAACATATTATGTGTACAAAATTCATGCAACTATGCTTGAAACATGTTCTACTTTTTAAAATATTCTTATTAGATTTAGGAAAACAAATATGTGCTCACAATTTATCTAGAGTGAACTAGTTCCTAGACTATATTTAATGATTTTTCATACTCATGTACCATTTTTTATTTTTTTATTATATATTGAAATAAAGTTAAAAAAAATAAAAAAATGTATTAATGCATTTTTATGGTATTAATTTTCTTTTTTGATGTCAACATTGCCCAAAAAATAAAAAATATATATTTGAAGAGGATAATGTAAGGAATTGCAATATACATTTTTGTTAACTTTTTATTATTGTAATTTTGACTATATATTGAAATTTTATTTTAGGTAATTTTAAGAACAATAAAAATTTTAAGTGGTAAAATTTAGAATAAGATTATTAGAAAATAACAACTCTCAATGAAAATCGATATTTATTGTATCTTTACAAACCAGATTTGATGATGAGTCTCTTGATAGTAGGTTTTATAGACGATGTTTGAAATTGCTAGTGTCTATTGATGCAGGAGCATCGCTCACTCATCAAGCGAGCCAGCGGGGAACGGAAGACCGCTGGACAAGCCAACAAATTTTCTTTTTTGAACTTTACTTTGATATTGGTTGCACCAAACCTTAATGTGTGGATTTAATGAAGCGCACCTTGTATATTGTATTGGACCTTGAGCCTTTAAGTTCTTGTCCTTAGGTAGATAGACGACATTTAAAATAGTTAATGCTGGTAGGTAGATTTTAATTGTAGATTTGATAGCATAGAGTCCAAGAGCGAAAATGGATATAGACACCCTCCTTTGTACATTGTAATAGGATTCAAAATTATCAAGCATTCGGAGAAGAGAACAAGCAGAGAATTGTGTGAAGAACACCCATGTACAGATTTGAGTTAATAGAAGGGAGTCTTTGACTCAATTTCATGTTTGGTGTTGTTTCTCTGTGTGTATTGATTGTGTGTTCATGAATATTTGTTTTCTGGTTATGCATTTGCTTTGAATATGCTGTGCATGTGATTTCGGGGTTTGAAACTGAAGTCTATGAAGGAAGAGAATGAGTTTAAATTGTTTCTCTATCTGAGCCAGGAGATTCTTGCATAGAGTGCAGTTGAATTCATCCGCAAGGAGTGCGTCGATGAGAGGTCGATAGTTAACACTTATTCTCACTTCCACAGAAGTTGCAGGGGTTGTTGGAGCTGCACGAAGAGTGTGCAGGCGGGATTAGAAATCTCAGTTGTTAGTCTGAGCAAGGAGCTAAGGACTGCCAATGCAGGGAATGCACGGAGTCTGGGGGATTCAACACTTGAAAAGTTGTTGAACGTTGAGCGGAAGGAGTGCGCATACATTCCTCTGAAGGAGTCAGAGTGAATAAGCTCAGGAGGGATAGAACCCTTGAGATATCCTTAAAAAGGGATCATAGAAGGATCATGCGAGGAATGTTTCGAGCAGGAGCTGCAAGCACAGGCTTGGAGAACAAGCCTCGGCAGAAGCACTTAGTCGTTTTCCAGAAATCCTCAAGGAGGAGGGTCCGACGGTTAGAATTCACAGGGGAGATTAGCGAAGTCCCGACAGCTGCCAGATCTTGGAAAGGTTGCGCAGAATTTACGCCTCGGAGCACAAGGAGGAGCCAAGATCCATCGGGATTCGGCTCATCGGAGTTCGTAGAGACAGGAGTTTTATGCCTGTTGAAATCGCGATTAGCGATTTCCCGATGTAGCTAGAACTGTTGATCGTTTGTGAGACATGTGGCATGAGATCCTGGATAGCTCGGGTTCAGAATTTCAGGTCTTCCGGAGTCAAGAGTATTGCATATGTTGAAATCGCGATCCGCCATTTCCCGACTTACCCGGAAGCGTGGGTCCCAGGTGGCAGAGTAGAGGACAGGTGGCATCGGGGGATCGGGAATCGGTGACATGAGAGGTAAGTGATTTACGACATCGTAAGTTTCGATTTCCCAACAGGTGAAATCTCGACAAGAGCACGGACAGCCTTGGTAAATACTCATCGGGTTTCGCGGATTTGTGAGACCCGAATCCGTGAACGCCGGACTCGCGATCCAGTGAGTTCAGATTTCCTGATAGGTAGAAGGGAGGTCGTAGGAATAGTTTTGTGGGTGTTGAGAACTCCCGATAAGGGGGGGTTGGAAGAACAAAATTTTGTTCTTCAGGCCATAGGAGAAAGAAGGTCCTGGTGGAAGAAGATGTGTGTTGGGTGACGTCTTGTGCCAAGTGGTATCAGAGTAGGTTTTTACTCTTTGTTTTCTGTAACAGGGAGAGAGAAGAAATTCACTATGCCGCCAAGAAGAGAAAGGCAGTCACCTGACCCAGAAGACAGGGACGTGAGGAGAAGAGGTAGGCCGACAGGAAATCTAGAGATGGAAAGACAGATACAAGATCTCAGAGTGAGACTCGAAGAGATGGAAACAACTCAAAGATGCACAACTGGTGCAGGGGATCTTAGTGATTCCGACAATGAGGTTGAGGTTGAGCCACAAGGAGAAGTTGTAGCTGAAGATGTAGCCAATGAGCGACTGATTAAGGCTATCGCTCGGATGAGTTCAAAGACCAAAATGGGCATTCCCATCTATGAAGGAAGTCTGGATGCAGAAGAGCTTCTGGATTGGATTAGAGCTCTTGATACCTACTTCGATTATGAAGATATCGAAGAGGATAAAAAGGTAAGGCATGTTGTCACTAAACTGAAAGGACACGTAGCATTATGGTGGGACGAGCTTCAGGCGGACAGACGTTCCAAAGGTAAACAAAAGATCAAAAGCTGGGATCGGATGATTGTGAAGATGAAAGAAAAGTTCATCCCAAGGGATTATCAAATCACACTGTTCAGGAGAATGCAGAACTTGAGACATAAGTTGATCACGGTAAAAGAGTATACCGAAGAATTCTACAAGCTCAATATCCGAGCAGGTCTTCGGGAGAGCGATGACGAGAAAGTGGCCAGGTATCTGAATGGCCTGAGGTATGAAATTCAAGATGAATTAAGTATGGAAACCATCTGAATAGTTGAGGATGCTTACCAGATGGCTCTGAAAGCCAAAGAGAAGCTGAGCCGTAAGCAAGGTTAGCGAGGGCGAGGTAGGAGTCAGCCCAGAGGCAAGACAGTTGCCCAGGAGAAATATCAGAAGCCCGGGGAGGAATGGAAGAAACCTCAGGGTAATATTGAAAGAGGTGGAAACTCACAGCGAGGACCACATGTTGAACAGAGGGGGTAGCATACAGAGCAGGGTAGCGGGTATGCTAACGTAAACACTTTTCCTCGTACTCGAGGTAGGGGAAGAGGCTGAGGAGGAATCATCACATGTTTCACATGTGAGAAAAATGGACACAAGTCATTCGAGTGCCTAGAGAAAAAGAAGGATAGTGGAGAAGCTCACATCGTAGAAGCGCAGAAGCGTGATGCTGAGATGGAAGATGCAGAAGGTGGAAGATCGCTTGGAATGCATAAAGTCCTTTTGACATTCGAGAAGGAGGTGGAAAACTCAGTCCAAAGGACCATACTGTTCAGAACAACTTGCAAGACCAAGGATAGGGTGTGCAAGGTTATAGTGGACAGTGGTAGCACGAATAATATTGTTTCAACCGAGATGGTGGAAAAGTTGGAGTTGGAGACGACTGATCATCCTGGCCCATACAAGGTTTCGTGGCTACAAAAAGGACACCAGGTAAATGTCACGAAACAATGCTTGGTTGAATTCAAAATAGGAGGATATAATGATCAGATTCTGTGTGATGTTATTCCCATGGATGTATGTCATTTATTGCTGGGTAGACCATGGCAATATGATAGAAATGTGGTTCATGATGGGAGAATGAACACATATACCCTGGAGAAAAATGGGAGAACCCATATGTTGCTTCCGATAAAGGATAAGGAGGTGAAACCGGAAGTAAGCAGCACAATACTTCTCATGAGTGGGAAGGAGCTTCTTACAGAGATGGATAAGAAGGAAGATCCGCAATTCTTTGTTGTCAGAAAGCCGCGAATCGTTCTGACTAGCACAAGAGTGGACGACTTACCAGATGATATTCAGGAACTGATGGAAGAGTTTGCTAACATCATAGTGGACGAATTACCTCGTTCGTTACCACCGATGAGGAGTGTGAGTCATCACATTGATCTCATACCAGGAAGCAGTTTTCCGAACAAGGTTGCGTATAGATTGACGCCACAAGAAAATGAGGAGGTCAAGAAGCAGGTCCAAGAGTTGTTAGACAAAGGATTGGTCAGAGAAATTCTGAGTCCGTGCGTTGTTCCGACCGTGCTTAGTCCGAAGAAAGACGGAGGTTGGAGAATGTGCATCGACTCAAGAGCAATCAACAAAATTACCATCAGGTACAGATTTCCACTGCCGAGAATGGATGATCTGATGGATTGCCTGAGTGGGGCGAATTGTTTTTCAAATATTGATCTAAAGAGCAGATATCACTAGATTCGCATGAGGGAAGGTGATGAATGGAAGACAACATTCAAAACAAATGAAGGTTTGTACAAATGGTTGGTCATGCCATTTGGTTTGACAAACGCGTCGAGTACATTCATGAGGCTGATGAATGAAGTCCTGAAGGATTTTATTGGGAAGTTTGTTGTCATATACCTGGATGATATACTGATTTTCAGCAAGACGAAGGGTGAACATCTAAAACATTTGGCCATTGTGATGAGAAAGCTACAGCAGGAGAAGTTGTTGATAAACATGAAGAAATCTTCGTTCATGAAGACAAAGCTCATTTACTTGGGTTCGTCATTTCAGAGAATGAATTAAAAATGGATCCAAGTAAGGTGGAAGTAATTAAACATTGGCCATCACCCAGAAATGTTTTTGAGGTGAGGAGTTTCCATGGTTTGGCTAGTTTCTACCGAAAGTTCATTCGAAATTTCATTGGAATTAGCACCGCAATGATGGATACAGTGAAGAAGCAGCATAAGTCTTTTCATTGGATAGCAGAGGTTGAGAAAAGCTTCTACCTGTTGAAGCGAAAGATCACAGAGCAACCCGTGTTGGTGTTGCCAAATTTCATGAAGACATTTTAGGTGAAATGTGATGCAAGCGGATACGCCATCGGAGCGGTCCTAAGTCAAGAGGACAGACCAGTTGCCTATTTCAGTGAGAAGCTGGATGAAGCAAAGATGAAATACTCCACATATGGTAAGGAATTTTATGCTATCATAGAGGCGTTGAAGAAGTGGAGACATTACTTGATCCCAAAAGAATTTGTATTATACAGCGATAATCATGCCTTACAGTTTGTGAGTCAACAGGATAAGTTGAATCAGAAGCATGCAAAATGGGTAGAGTATATGCAGAATTTCACGTTTGTGATCAAACACATTTCAGGGACTACTAACAAAGTGGTTGATGCTTTGAGTAGGAAATGCTTGTTGCTGCAGGAGTTCCGGGTCAAAACATTGGGTTTTGAAAATCTTAAGGATATGTATGCAGGGGATGCAGATTTCAGAGAAGTGTATGAAGCAGCTGAGAATCCAGTTCTCAGGGATCAAAGTCCTTGGATAGATTATATAATCCAGGAGGGATTTCTGTTCAGAGGAAATCAACTGTGTATTCTGAATTTCTCCATGAGGGAGAATTTGCTAAAGGAAAAACACAACGGAGGCTTAGCAGGACATTTTGGCCACGACAAAACATTCGCAAAGTTGAGAGGATCATATTTTTGGCCAAGCATGCAAGAATATGTCAAAAGGTTTGTTGACAGGTGTCGAATTTGTCAACATTCGAAGGGCCGAAAACAGAATGCAGGTCTTTACCAGCCATTGCCCATACTAGAGAGGTCGTGGGAGGCGATCAACATGGATTTCATACTGGGATTGCCGAGAACATAGAGAAGGGTTGATTCCGTCTTTGTAGTTGTGGACAGGTTTTCGAAAATGGCACACTTCATCCCATGCCAGAAGACCAGCGATGCAACTCACATCGCGAACTTGTTTTTCAAGGAGGTCATTCG
Organism: Picea engelmannii; assembly: GCA_009831015.1. NCBI lineage: Eukaryota > Viridiplantae > Streptophyta > Pinopsida > Pinales > Pinaceae > Picea > Picea engelmannii. The sequence goes on from ML791880.1 coordinate 102,661, forward strand.
ACTCCATGGATTGCCGAAAAGTATTGTTTCGGACAGGGACACCAAATTCATTGGACATTTCTGGAGGACACTCTGGAAGAAACTAGGAACTAATCTGGCGTTTAGTTTTGCCTATCATCCACAGACGGATGGGCAAACAGAGCTTGTGAACAGGAGTCTGGAAGATTTGTTGAGAAGCCTGGTGATAGAGCACCACAGCAGCTGGGACAATGTGTTGCCACAAGCAGAGTTCGCATATAATGATTCAGTGAACAAGAGCACAGGTAAAAGTCCATTTGAGATTGTATATGGAAGATAGCTGAGAGGAGTATCTGAACTAAGGGAGTCAGAGCAGACTTCTGTTAGCAGTGCAAGCGCTGAAGAGTTCGCTGAAGCCATGAAGGAACTTCATAGTCAGGTGAAGCAGCGACTGATTGATTCAAATCAGGAATATAAGCGCAGAGCAGATCAGCATCGGAGACAGCTTCAATTCGAGGTTGGTGATCTAGTTCTCGCACATATGAGGAAGGAAAGATTCCCAAGGGGAACATATAACAAATTAAAGATGAAGAAAATTGGGCCATGCAAAGTCCTGAAGAAATTCGGAGAGAATGCATATGAAATTGAATTGTCGGATGGCATCGGGATATCTCCAACATTCAATGTTTTAGACTTATATCCGTATAAGGCAGAAGAAATAGGAGATGGAAGTGATGAACATCAGGAGGTCCAGTGGCAGAAGCAGATGCCGAGTGCAGAAAAGCCACAGATGGAGTACCTATTGGACAAGCGAGTGGGAAAGAAGACCAGAAGAAAAGAATACTTCGAGTATCTGGTCAAGTGGAAGAACCATCCAGTGGAGGATGCCAGCTGGGAAAGTGAAGCAGTGATTTAGAAACATGGACAGACCGTGCAGGAGCTCATGGACAGGAGTCCATGAATATTTTCAAGTCGAGGAGTATGATGCAGGAGCATCGCTCACTCATCAAGCGAGCCAGCGGGGAACGAAAGACCGTTGGACAAGCCACCAAATTTTCTTTTTTGAACTTTACTTTGATATTGGTTGCACCAAACCTTAATGTGTGGATTTAATGAAGCACACCTTGTATATTGTATTGGACCTTGAGCCTTTAAGCTCTTGTCCTTAGGTAGATAGACGACATTTAAAATAGTTAATGCTGGTAGGTAGATTTTAATTGTAGATTTGATAGCATAGAGTCCAAGAGGGAAAACGGATATAGACACCCTCCTTTGTACATTGTAACAGGATTCAGAATTATCAAGCATTCATAGAAGAGAACAAGTAGAGAATTGTGTGAAGAACACCCATGTACAGATTTGAGTTAATAGAAGGGAGTCTTTGACTCAATTTCATGTCTGGTGTTGTTTCTCTGTGTGTATAGATTATGTGTTCATGAATGTTTGTTTTTTGGTTATGCATTTGCTTTGAATATGTTGTGCATGTGATTTCAGGGTTTGAAACTAAAGTCTATGAAGGAAGAGAATGAGTTTAAATTGTTTCTCTATCTGAGCCAGGAGATTCCTGCATATAGTGCTCTTGAATTCATCCGCAAGGAGTGCGTCGATGAGAGGTCGATAGTTAACACTTATTCTCACTTCCACAGAAGTTGCAGGGGTTGTTGGAGCCGCACGAAGAGTGTGCAGGCGGGATTAGAAATCTTAGTTGTTAGTCTGAGCAAGGAGCTAAGGACTGTCGCTGCAGGGAATGCGTAGAGTCTGGGGGATTCAACACTTGAAAAGTTGTTGAACGCTGAGCGCAAGGAGTGCGCATACATTCCTCTAAAGGAGTCAGAGTGAATAAGCTCAGGAGGGATGGAACCCTTGAGATATCCTTAAAAAGGGAGCATAGAAGGATCGTGCGAGGAAGGTTTCAAGCAGGAGCTACAAGCACAGGCTTGGAGAACAAGCCTCGACAGAAGCACTTAGTCGTTTTCCAGAAATCCTCAAGGAGGAGGGTACGATGGTCAGAATTTGCAGGGAAGATTAGCGAAGTCCCGATAGCCGCCAGATCTTGGAAAGGTTGTGCAGAATTTATGCCTCGGAGCGCAAGGAGGAGCCAAGAGCCATCGAGATTCGGCTCATCGGGGTTCGTAGGGATAGGAGTTTTATGGCTGTTGAAATCGCGATTAGCAATTTCTCGATGCAGCTGGAATCGTTGATTGTTGCTGGGACACGTGGCGTGAGATCCTGGATAGCTCTGGTTCGGCATTTCGGGATTTCTGGAGTCAAGAGTATTGTGTGTGTTGAAATCGCGATCCGTGATTTCCCGACTTACCCGGAAGCGTGGGTCCCAGGTGGCAGAGTAGAGGACAGGTGGAATCGGGGGATCGGGAATCGGTGACACGAGAGGTAAGTGATTTACGACATCATAAGTTCTGATTTCCCGACAGGTGAAATCCCGACAAGAGCACGGACAGCCTTGGTAAATACTCATCAGGTTTTGGGGATTTCTGAGACCCAAATCCATGAACGTCGGACTCGCGATCCAGTGAGTTCAGATTTCCCGATAGGTAGAAGGGAGGTCATAGGAATAGTTATGTGGGTGTTGAGAACTCCCGATAAGGGGGGGTTGGAAGAACAAAATTGTGTTCTTCGGGCCATAGGAGAAAGAAGGTCCTGGTGGAAGCGGACGTGTGTTGGGTGACGTCTTGCGCCATCTACCATTATTAAATTTGCAAGTTTCTAAAACTTGAAATAAATTTTATTGTTTCAATTCACCAAAATCTCTTGGATGAGAAAATGAGAATATTTTCAAGCCAACAAAATTGAATTTTAACTCTGGGATATTGCTACTTTTCTTATCACTTATAGAATTGTGGTTCAGAGATTTTGTATTTTTCCTCACCACTTGTGGAGCTAGGCTTCACTTTTGTAATTTTGGCATTGGAATTCAAGGTTCTAATTCTTTGAACATTGGATGCCAAAAGAAATCCAAAGGGAAGGATGATTTCAATAGAGATGATTTAGATGAAAGGAATGACAAAATATGTGAATACATGAAAGAACAAAGAGAAAATGAAACTGATAAAAGAGATGTGGAGGAACATCGTGATTGTAACATATCCAATACTCTTTGTGCACTTTGAGGATATGGGAAAATTCTTTTAACCACCAAAATTTGCACCAAGTTAGTATGGAACCAAAATCATTTTTATGTTATTAACTATTTAGCATAAGCAATCATGATAGTAAAAAATTATGTAACATAAGTTTAACCATTCAATTATTCATGAGACCATAAACAATAAATATAGGCAATATCGATATTCAAAATTGAACAAACTAGGAATTAATTCAAACCACAACATAACCATAAGAGTCAAAATTATTTTAACACAATTCACATGTACATTTATAAACACTTATGTGTCTTGGATATGTCCACCAAATGAATACAAAAGAGGGATGTTGCACCCAACCAGAGGCTTCCTACTGCACGCGTTATCTCTCTAACCTGGGAAAACCTTGATCTAAGGGTATGAATTGACAAGGGTGAACTCTTCCTATGATTGCCTCTAATTCTCTTCTCATAAAACAATTCTCAAGCTCACATTCATTAATTACACACACAACAATTACAAATACATATCCCTCTTACCCATCAACCTAAAAAACCAAAGGAATGCAATCTCTTTCTTTGTTGAGAAGTCCCTCAAGCCATCCCACATCCCTCCATGGATCCAACATAAACTATTAGGGAAATGTCATTGTTAGGATTCCAACAAATTATCAATGGTAGAGAATTTATTCATCAGTATTTAAAGATTCCTCAACCTTTTTGTGAATTTCCTCTTCAATTATTTTAGTCAATTCTACATCCAAGATCCTTGTTTATTCTTAATTTAGATAATTAGTCTTCTATTATTTCAATCATTTTAACCCCATCCAATAGTTTTAAATTATGGTTTCATAATCTACATATCTCTTCAACTTTCTTTTTCAAATCTTCCCTTGAATCATCATTTTCCCACTTTGCTTTGCTACTATTTTCTTTCTTTAATTTATTAACCTCCTTAATGAGTGATTCATTAAGGTATTATATAATATATAAATCCTCACATGTATTATTTTTTATTTTTTTTAAGTAAGTGGTTTTATATATAAGGGCCTTCAAAAAACCAGACCATAGTTACAAAATTTGATAACAGTCGGATTGTAGTTACTGAACTGCCCCAAAAGGGAGAAACCAGTTTAGCCAACCGGGTAAGTTTAGCATTTGAGAGCCTACCAGTCTTAAAAAACAAAGCTGAGCTGACTAAATTGTAACTAGAGGGAAAACTATTAAACAAGAAAAGATCCCTTGATGGGTTAGACACCTGGCAAGTAACCTAGCCACGGCTCCTCCTCAACAGGTGTCCCTCTATTTTTCAAATGCATGTCATCGTCCACAGTGCACTTGTCCTTGTTGGAAGCTATCATGGCATCTCCCGACGGAGTGTGCACCTGCTGACCTGTGGCTGTGACCACTTCCATGTCGTCCTGTTGAACCTGCTCCGCAACGACCTATGCTACACTCTGCGTCCTGACATTTTTGTCGTCGCCTACTGAGGAGGGCGCTCCTTTTGAAGACACGCCTGTTGGGTAGGAGGGAGAGGCGTCTTGGAAAGTAGAAAGGAGATGGAGGAGGGTCGATATCCTTCCGTCCATAAGCTGCATCCTAAATTGGAGGTACTCCATTCCCTGATGGAGTTCGAATACCAAGTCGTAGAGGATGGTGAAACTCTCTTTTAGCTGCAGATCTGGCTTGGAGTCAGGAGACACCAACGTATTGTTTCGGTCGGCCCGAAAAGGAGATGGTGCCCCCATGGGCGAATTTGAAGAACCAACAACCGGTGCGAGGGGAGGATTGAAAGTTCTGGAGGTTGATGGAGCATCAAGGTGGCACAGGGAAGAGCCCGACAACCTTTCAATTATGTCTAAGCACTCAAAGCGGGAGACAGGCAAGGTGGAGGAATTGAGAGGTGCTAACTCAGGCAGCAAGAGCAGCGAGGAAAGTGTTGAGGGTGAACCAGGAGGAGAAGCCGATGCACGAGGCCGAGGAGGATGCCAAGGAGAGCCCTTTCGCGGTCGTCCTTCTTGTCGCAACATGATTTGGCAGTGTAAATGGATTTGGCATTCCAGGCCAATGTGGAGAGCCTGGAGAAGGCCGGGACTCGTGGGTACCATGAGCGTGCAAGAAAAACCAAGCCATGGCAGTGGAGGAGTGCTGGAGTCGGTTATCGGGAGAGGGAGAGTATCACAAGCAGACGGAGAAGCCATAGAACCATGCATAATGGAGGTCGGGTGAACACAAATTAATGCCACTGTAAACGACGTGAAAGCTAGTTAATGCTAGGTAGAGTCAGCGGTAGTCGACACGAGCAGTTCACATGGCTCGCTTCCTTGTTTTCTCCTCCGCTCTCCCTCTATATGCCAGGTGGTCAACACTATCACCCCATACGAGATCTCACATGTATTATTAATATCTTCCCTTGTTTCTTTTAATTCATCTTGAATTCTATACAATTCCTCCATTTGTGTATCCCTACTCCATTTATTTGAGAATAATTTTTCAAATTCTTCCCATGTGAAGGAGACTCTAGTATCTTCATCAGGTATTCTCCACAACTTAAGAGTTTCACCACTCAAGTACAATCCTACCATATAAAGTCTCACAATATAATTTTTTATCATCCTCAACCATTCCATAAGATTTGTTTTTTCTTTATCTTCATCTCCATAAAAATTAGGCCTTGTCATTCATTATTGATTGGAGTATAACCCCAACACTAATATTACAACCTTAGTATATTAAATATAATTATCTCAAATAGTTATAATCCTTCTTCCAATATAATATTCTATTTCTTCTCTTTCCAATACCTTTGGAATCAACTCAATTGGACATTTCAACCAAAAGTTATGATAGTTTTAAGTTAACATACATTTGAAACCCTCATTTGGATTCTATCCTCATGGATTACCTTCTTGCTTATGTGTTTTTGAAATTTCGCCCCCTATGAGTGTGAAATTTCAAGTTGTAGTACTCTGAAATGTATTCTCTACAATTTCATAGTTCTGACCAAAATTGGGTGTGCCAATTGAAAGTTATGATAACTTTCCTAAACCTTTCATAATTGTGTCCTATTATGGAGAAAGAAAGTGTACAACATGCCACACACCCAATATTTTGTATCTGATTTCTAAATTCACAAAAAACATACCACATGCTATAATATTTATATTGCAATTATTCTCACAAAATTTGGGTCCTCTATGAAGAAGTTATGATTGTTTTACTTGAAACAGGGATTTGAGACTAGTTATAGGAGTAGTCAGAATCCCTATCTTCCACAGGGTGTATATCCAAAAGTACAAGGAAACATAAGCTAAAATTCATATCAAAAGTACTATGATATGTATTATAAATAGTGTCCAATTTTCTCTCTTTGAATTGGCCCCGAAAATAAGTTATAGAAAAAAATCCAAGATGTCTTGTTTGAGGAAGAAAAATCCTAGGATCAATGCTCTGATACCAAATGTAATGATACAAATGATTAATTTATCTAACATAATAGAAGTACACACCATGTGGAGGATGTGAGCATGGATCATAACTCAAAGATATATAAGTTACATAATAACGCCTTAAATAATAGCAGATCCCCCTCCACATAACCAAATACCTTCATACATCACAATTCACATGTCTCCATTAATGAATGCATGACCTCTATATATACCTATTCACACTTGCACATGAGACCCCTTTACCATTAGCCGACCTTATTATATATATATTTACATATTACATGTACATTTAGCCCCATATATTCCCCCCCCTTGGAGTCATATCGTATACATTTAAACCATATATTGCCCCTTAGGGTCATAACATCACATGGATGGGGAAAATGTGAATATTTAATTTTCATGGCATGAAGGAGCCATGTAACCTTAAAAAGGCCCATACACATCATTTTTATCCTATATCATATCCCCACCTAAGTCTTAATTAAGCACCAATTAGCTAATAATCAAGGGACATAATTAAGTTTTGCAAAAACTTTGGGTTAAATCTCTTACTAAGGTCCTTTCCTTATCCTACTTAATCGCCCTTGTCTTTCCCCTCTTGTGGAGTCGTAATACCCTTTATTTTTTCATTGTTTCCTGCAATTAGTGATGTACATTTTATTAACATTCAAGGGTTAGTTACAAATTACATCATTCATTGAATTCATTTCTTACATTTGTTTTCACCAATTAATAACATTGATTGAAACTACAAGTCAAGTAGTAGAGAGAATTGGTTGATACCTCATAAGTGCCCATTTTGTGCATGCATTGACACCATAATGAATCTCCTTTTCCATTCCCCATCTCAAAGAAACTCCATGTGTTATGAATGCTCATTTTATTCTTAAGGCAACACAATCATAAGAATAATTGTGTTGATTTAAACTAACCAATGCAAATATATTGCTTTCATAACGTGGAATCCACTTATGAGTGTCAAACCAAAATTAACAAATTTGTTAAAACCATGGAAACACATGAAGAACTAAGACCATTAACACCATTGATCAATGAATATATGGACAATCAAGAGGCTATAATAAAAAACACTTACTAGTGTGTTTTTTATATGATTAAATAAAGCGATGTCTTTGATGTCCTTGCATCAAAAATAATATTTAAATTGCACTATTATTTAATGTGATAAACTAGGTCAAAAATCAGATTGATGCAAGTGTTTAAAGATCACTCATATTATACATAGGCAATTGGTTCAATTATTTTAATGAGACATTTATTTGAAGAAGCTGATAAATTTAATAACCACATTTTTTTTCAATACTACCATCCAAACATTATATGTGCCAAGTATAGTCATTAGGTCATAGCAACTCATTTGTATTTGAAATAATTCAAGAGTGCAAAAATTTATGGAATTTGTGAATAGAAGATCATGGAACCATTCTTGAGAATGTTCCACTAACACATTCATATGAATGGAAACATTGATCAATGAATGTTTCTTTGCTTTGTTAGAACATATAGTTTTTATATATTGGGATTTATTGCCCATATTCAATTCATTTTAGTGAATTTTGGCTCAAACAGATCTATGAATTTCTACATGTTTAATGTCCCTTATGTTCGGATAAATTATTATCTTCATCTTTATTTAAAAAATTTAATGTTTATGAAGAGAATAATAAATTCAGTGTTTGTAACATCCCCATCCACCAAGGCTGGGCCATGCTACTCCATACATCACTCTGATATTTCTCTGATAACACTTTGTAATGTCCCCACCACCCCAAGTTGGGCCACGTCACAAAACCTCAACTTCTATAGCTCTAATTCAACCAAATTGTAAGTTCATCCACATCGTTATACTGAGCAATGTTACTATGAAGTTCCACTACACAAATTCTACTCTAACGGATGTATGCATAGTATCACTTAAAGTAACAAACTCATCCCAAGCTTGAGTCCTGCTAAGCAACTTATAACAATGGAAGCAACATTCTCCTTTCAATAAAACCTTAAGAAAAGAAAGTAACTCAAATAACTATGTGCACCAACATGTTGATCAAACTGTATAGTTGCATGCACATACATCTAGCCATCATGCATCATTTGTAAATTCACTATGCGCAGGGTCTAATTCCTTAAATGTACACACAAATTACAACATCTTGATGCACATAAGATACAACCGCGTGCACCTGAGCACTCAATATTCTTCTATGATGACTCATAACCAAAATCACAAGGTTAACTTAACTGGAAAGAATAACCACATTTTTAATATCCATGCAAAACTACTAATTTTGGCTATAAGCACCATACTTACATGTGAAAACAACATTAAATAGAATAACAACAAATACTTATATGCAACAACATACAAGAATTAACCCATGTCAAACATAGATAAACAGGCACACATTAAACAAGAAAGTTACATTAAGAATACTTATCTTTTATTAAAGTCACCTACTGTGGCCTTGACTCAAGACGTTCCTCCTAGCCATAGATGTTGTTGCTCATAATATTTCAACAACAGGTTATCCCCAATCTCGGTCTCAACTCCACTAGGGAAAAAGACTTCTAGTGAAACACTAAGGACTGACTCACAATATAATTTATCAATCCAAGGTGCCCGCTATTGCAACTAGCCCACATTCCCCCATTCCCCATGCACCTGTCACGCCCAAGGAAGTGTGCCCCTTCTATTCTAAAAAATATGTCAATTTCCCCACTTCCCTTCCCAAGGTTACCAACAACAGGCTAGACATGAAGTCGCTAAGCCCTAGGTCTAATGCTCAACACACCAGGGAACAATTCTCAGCAATACTCTCACCTGGAGAGTATGCTCCTAGGTATAACAACCACTTCTCAAAAACCATTCTCTCACCCAAAAAGATTGTTCATGGTATTTCAACCCGTCTCCTCAACAGTAACTCAAGTTACAACCTCTCAACTCCTTACAAGTCTCTCAATGTAAATAAAGTAATAATCATATTTTCCATACAGTATGACCCCCTTCTGCTCACGAGAACTTGAAAAATGAATTTTTTCCCCAAGTTCCCTTATGAATAATTATTTAATAATGCAATCATGCCCTAAATACACTAAGGAAAACAATATATATTGCATGCCTTCCACTTAACACTTGTCACCTTTAGAAGTAGCTTTAAGCCACTTGGTAATATGTTCCCTTCCCTCGGGAACTTAGGATAAGAACATATCTACATTACACTTTTCGAAAATATTATTAAATTATTCCCCCCTTTTCCCATTTTCGGTGGAGTCATCCCCCCGTCTCTTTTCTTTTGAGCCTATCTGCGCATAGTGATGCAATATTATATTAATAACCATGATTATAATTACATGGATATGCATGTTGTCCTATCTGCTTCCCAACTCACCAACCTCATACTCACACAAGCTCTATGGCCCTCAATACATAAACAATCATATATATATTACTCAACACTACGCACTTCCAGAGTCATTAATTTGCACTTACCCAAGTGCACACAACACGGTACAATTTGTGCACTTTCCCAGGTGCAAACAACACACAAAATGTTCACACCTTGTATTTATAACATTTATCTACGAAATTACTCAGATGCACGCAACATCAAAACTAGGTGACAATGGATCACCAACCTATATATATACATTACATAAACCATTAGTACCAATGACGCATCAACCTATATGTAAAATTATAAAGGCGTCTAGATCAGGGACATTACAATGCCCTCCCCCTTTTTTATGCACCGTCCTTAGTCCACCATATGCACATGTACATACAAAACTTGAATTTTTTTTAAAAAGATGAGGATATTAGTATGCTAACATAACATCCTCATGCTCCTAGGTTACATCCTCAGGACCATACCAGGTCTATTGTACCTTTATCAATTCCATGGCTCGATTCCAGGGTTGCTTGAATTTCTGATCCAATATGAAAACTGGTCACAATTGAAATTCGCCTTCTAGCTCCACCTGAATCACATTCCAATCAATAATATGATTATCACTAGGTACATAATTCTTAAGCAATGACACATGGAAAACATTATGAATAAACAAGGAATCAGTCAGAGAAAGCATATATGTGAGAGGACCAATCCTCTCAAGGATTTAGAATGGCTCATAATAGCATGCTACTAACATAGGACACATTCCCAACTTCACGGAATTACACCTGGCCTTTTCTTTCAGAAACATGTGATCACCCACTCCAAATTATCTATGGCTTATGATTTTATCTACATAGATTTTCTTCCTATCTTGGGAAACTTTTAAATGTTTCCTTATCTTTATTATTTGCTCCTCCATTTCCCAAAATAGATCTTTCCCAACTGCTACACAATCTCTTGGGTTGTCCCAACTCATAGGTGTGTTTCACTTTCTTCCATAAAGTGCTTCAAATGGGATCATCTTTAAAGATTATTGATACCCATTATTGTAAGAAAACTATACCAAATGAAGGTACTCTTCCCATTTATATGTCTTATCCATCACACATATCCAAAGTATATCTTCTATCACCCGATTTACTCTCTCTTTTTTACCATCCGACCCAGAGTGATATGTTGTGCTAAAATTTAGATTTGTTCCAAATATTTTGAGTATATATTTCCAAAAGTTAGAGGTTGTTGGATTCTTCTTGTCTGTGCAAGGGTTATAACACTTGATCTTTGGTTTACCCATTACCAACAAAACCCTCAAGACATCGACCCTTTCGGCATCCACTGCTTGTGTAGAGGAAGCCTCACCCAGGGTATCTATTGGGGTTTCAAGAACCAAGTTTCCACAGTAGTAAGGGAAAGGGAGGTTGGTGTCTGAATCATTCTTCCTAATATTAACTTATGTATGTTCTTGATATAAACTACCACAACCATACATGAACATTATGGTATAACCAATACAGATAATAAATTCATTATGTGAAGTATATCATCATTCATAAATGCATAAATACAAGTAAGAACACAAGACACGATATCCTCTCACTTGTGACTCGTCTCGATCCACTCAGGCATGTTGCCTATTCTTTCATCCTATAATGAATTGTTGCATCGTGTCTTGAGCTATTTCCACCTTTGTGACAATGGTGTCCTCTTTTACTATGCCATGTTTCTGACTACTTGGTCGGTCTTGTTCCTTTTGTTTATTTATATTTCTTCGCAATATGCCCTAGAAGGTACTCCTTTTACCTCTTGAAGTCCTCTTCCCTCTTGATGGTGGCTTAAGTCCAAACAATAAAATCAAGAGGCATGTTTGTCAAGGGGGCCAACATCGCTTCTTATAGACGCAATAGTTGGTAAGCCTCCTCTTCCTGTAATCGTCTTCTTTTTCGGTAATCTACTGAGGTTTTTTGAGGTCGACAACCACCTCCTTTCCTCCTATGTCTTTTGACCACATCTTCTATTTCAGTTGGGGACTCGTATATGAGGTTAATTTCCATTAAACCTCACTTTTAGTGGGATCCTAATCTGTTTCCGTCTCCTTTAATTTCATGAAGCGTTTACAACCCTTGATGTGGATACTGACTATGGTCCGGTCGTCGTGCAATTTTACACAAGAAACGATGTGAGTCACTTATTTTGGTATGCTCTTAGCACCTGAGTATGGGTCCCCAACCAACTCCGACATTGGTTTTTCTTTGATAATATCTTGGTCCATAAACTTTGAGCTGGTAGGTTTGTCCACCATACCTTCCTCCCTAGTAAGCCTTGGGGGGTCGATGGTATTCTTGGTAGAGAATTCCCCATTTTTCTAAATTTCCTTCTCAGCGAGCTGAAGCTCGACTCTATTCTTTTTGGGTATCTCCTATTTTCTCCTTGTGATATGCAAAAAATGAGTTCCACTTATGATGTTCTTATGATTTTGTGGTTTTGTTATGACCTTACATGTCCCATCTTGTTTTAACTAATTCATCCCCTCCACCACCGGATTTGATGAGTTGTGCCATCATTTCATCTTAATTACAAAATCCTTCATGTGAGTTCTTATGCATACTGTCGATTGGTTGTGATTTTTGATGGCTTGCCTGAGTAAATTCTTATACGACACTTTAATGACCTATCATTCCGGCTATACAATTGTATTTTCCATGCTTAACTATAGTTAACGGTCTTTTCATGCAATCATGTGCAGTAATTCATTTCTCGTTGCAGGTGGGCCTATCCATATCTTCATTTAAACTTGACAGAGTGTTCATTTCGTGTAAGATGAGCAGTCCAACTTTGCAAATTATGATACCTTGGTATTTCACATACTTGTTTTTCTATCACTAAAGTTTTATCATTTTTCCTTTTCCTACCTTTTTATTTGGTTTTTCTTTCTTTTCTCGCTACTATGGTACACTTACTATAATACAATGGTTTCTACGCTGCACTGGTGATTGCGTTGATGGTTGGTTGTCTCTATAGAGATTCAACTAACTTTCATTTACCATTTCATCTAGGATCTTTCCATCCAAGGTTCCCAACCATGCAACACTCATCTCTGTTATCTATTGGATCACATACGGCCCTAACCAATGCATGTGAAAATTCGCTACGTGATGTAGATACTTGCTATCACAGAGTAGTACCCAGTCGTCGACTTGGAATTTATTGGTTCTAATATGTCGATCATGCTAGGCCTTCTCTCTGTCTTTCTTCACCTGTTGATGGAATCAAGACAAAAACCTATCCTCCTCAAGATGGAATAATTATGCCAATCTCTCCTCTATTGCACCTATGTCTGAGAGCTTAGTGATGGTTGCAGTGCTCAAACTAGGTACAATGAACTCCATTGGAATTACTACCTCCTTTCCATAGACCAACCAGAATGGTGTTTTCTCTGTCAACTTGCTACTTTTAGTTTTGTATTCTCATAGTATCGCAGGGACGCATAAGTCCCAATCATCTCTTCCAACATTATAGATACTGGTCAAAGAATTCTCCAAAATTTTATTGAAAGATTTTATTGTGACATTAGCCTGAGGGTGATATGGTGTAATTTTTTGATGATGAATATGAAATTCCTCAGTTAATGCAACAATGGTTCGATTAAGAAAGTGTGTACCTTGATCATGAAGTAATATGCACAGATATCCAAACCTAGTAAAAAAATTCTCAAATAGAAATTGTGCAGCAGTTTCTACAGTGCAATCATAAATTTTTGCTTCCTTTTCCCACCTGATTAATTACTCAATCACAGTGATGATTTATCTTACACCTGATCTCCTTGCTTTTTGGTTGATGGGACCCACAAAATCAATATCCCACTTATTGAATGCTTGCAACGTAACTTGTGGATTTAATGGCATTTCATCGCATCGAGATGGTTTACCCACTCTTTGGCATACATCGTACGACTAACAATACTCCTTCCCATCCTTGAATAGTGTAGGCCACCAAATCCCTTCACATAAAATATTCTATGTCATTGCATTTCCCATGTAATTTCCTCCAACAATCGCTTTGTGTGTTTCCTCCAATATAGTTGTTTTTTCATGTTCCAATACACACCACCTCAAGATTACATCTACCCCTAACTTATAGAATTTCCCTGCAATTAGTTGATAGTCTATTTCCTTGACTAAAAATTGTTTCTTCTATGCCACCGTCATGTCGGAGGGAGCCACACATGTATGTAGAAACTCCACAATGTCCATGAAATGATTGTCCACCATCCTGACTACGGATAACTATGAATCCGGGAAATTTTCATCTAAATTAACTACTTCCTCTCCTTTCAAGATATATGAGAGATGATCTAGTCCTCCATTTAGTTTCTTGGGTTTTACGATGACCTCCAAATCATATTCCTGAAATAGCAAGTCACATCCATCTGCATATTCTTCCTCCTAAGATAGAATTATTGACTAAGTATTTTAATGTAGAATGGTCGGTGTACATTTTGAAGTGAGACCCAAGTAAGTAGTGTCTGAAATTATGGAGTGTATAGACCATGGCCAGGCCTTCTCATTCTGTAGTGGTATAATTATTTCCATATATAGACAGTTTTCTACTCGTGAACACAATCGAATGATCAATTGCACCTTCTCCTAGTTCTGAGAACACTGCGCATAGTGCAATGGATGATGCATCGACGTGGACATGGAACTCTTTGTCCCAATCTAGGAAGAATCAAATGGGTGCCATGACCAGTCTCTGTTTTAGTGTATCCAACCCCTTCTAGAAATCCTCATTCCATTGTAACTTGACTTCTTTCCTCAACAGGTTTTCCATGGGTGTTTTAATCTACGCATAGCCTTTAATAAATTTCTTGTAATGACCGATATGGCCCAAAGTTTCTCTTAGTTTTCTAACTGAGGTCAGCAACTCTCATTCCAGAATAAAGAATATCTTGGTTGGGTCAACCAATAGGCCTTTCTTGCACACTATGTGTCCTAGTATAATTTTGAATCGTGCAAGAAAGATGCATTTATTTAAGTTTAGTGAAATATAGCATTGTCTACATCGATCTAACATGCATTGAAGAACTTCGATATGATCCTGTAGTAGACTAATTACCATCCAATCATCTAAGTACACTTCCAAAAAATTATGGATGAACTCTTTGAATGCGGCCACAACCACTGGAGAAAATATTGCAGGGGCATTCTTCAATACAGATGGCATCAAAGTGTATTGATAACTACCCCATTCTGTCACAAATGTGGTTTTATGTCTGATCTCCTGTGCAATTTTTATCTGATGGTACCCAGAGAATCCATTAGTAAATGAATATTCTTGTTGACCTCCTACATTCTCCAGTACTTCATCAGTGAATGGTGTTGGGAATGGGTCATGTAAGCATGCACCATTCAGCTTCCTTATGTTGACGCAAATTCTAATCTCTCCAGTATTTTTGTCATGCACCACCATAAGGCTAATACATTCGTATTCTTCGACTAGTTCAATGATTCATGCATCATTCATTATATCTAGTTCAACCTTAACCTTCTCCTTATACCTCAAGTTCAACCTGTATGGTCTTTGTCATATTGGATTAGCTCAATCTTTTAGTGGAAACTTCATATACCCTAAGTTGCCTGTTATCCCCTTCATCTTTGAGAATGTAGTGGGAAATAAGTCTTGATATTCTTGTAATAAGTCTTCCACCTTCTCAATTCTCTCATCATTCCAATAACATCCCATTAGGATTCTATGTTGTCCTAATGTTGACTTTTTTTGTCTTTATTGGTTGTGTCTATGTAGATACACTCTCTGGCCCTTCAATGACGCAGACCCCCTTCTCCTAGATCCGTAGATCATGATCCGCACAGGATATTTTCCTCTCTTCTCGCCCAAAGTGCTCGACTGGCCCTTCTATTTCCCTTTCGGAAAATCTGCACCCACAAAAAACCTTGAGAAATTTCCTTCTTATACTTCGGAAGATCGGACTTTGTGATTTCGTGAGTCCTGTGGCTGAGTGTCTTGTCTCTCAGACCCCCAAAACCCGAAATTATGACACTTGGCCTTTCCTCTCTCTCTATTTCACCTTTCTCCTTATCACAATTTTGGGAGTCGCAATGTCATGCAACTCATCTCCTCAACCTCTGAAATCCTGATTTTGACATTATCGAAACCCCGATGTTCGGTCACCAAAAGAAATCGACGGCTGTGATTCCCCGGTCGATCCAACGGTGAGCGCGATTTTCGCGTATCGAGAGTTCGAGACTCTTGATGCCAAAAACCTCATGTCAACACAAACTTGGAATTCCCGAATCCCGATATCAATTTCATATTTTTGGCTTTCAACCTTTTCATGATTTCTGAACTTCTGTTCCTGAAATGCGTGGGTCTCCTATCTTCAGGATTCGCAAAACGCCGAACCCCGATATGTCGATGGAATTTCCTATCGGGATATTCCCCGAACTCTTAGATTTCCGCCACGCGTCCTCCTATGATGGACGGTCATCAATCATTTTGCGATTTCGTGAAATCAAATGCCGAAATGCTCTGCATCCTGACCTCTTGATCCCCGAAGTCCTGATATGAAAAATGGCGACGGATTCTTGATCACCGCCACGTGTCTCAACAGATGGACGGTGCTAATTTAGTTTGGGATTTCGCGACTTGCGATTCCCCGATGTCACAATTTCTCTGTCAACTCGAAATCCTGGTAGCCGAAATACCGATGGGTTCTAGATCTCCACCACGTGTCCTAATGAATGGATGGCTCAGATCGAATTCGGGGTTTTCACTATGAAGTGACCTGATCTCCTGTCCTCGAGACTTCTGATATCCCGAATTTCGAAGTTTCGATATCCTGAAATGTCAAACTCTGACATGATTTTGGTGCTGGCCCCACAACTAGATTTTCTACCTTTTTGGGACTTCACACTTTGCGATTTCGTGAGTCTTAATGCAAAGATTTCGAGACTTCAGTTCACAAAACCCCGAAATGGAAATCCTTGGGAAAATCCAATGGCCCTTGTTGGCTTGGATCTACGGCTCTGCCTCTCCTGAGCTTGAACTTTTGAAAACAGTTGTAACCCCCTTGCTTCTCTATCAGATCGGAAGGTTGGCGGGACTTCGCAAATTCTCTATGGAGAATTTTGATCGTCCGTCTCTTCCCTTGAGAACTTCTGCGAAATTTAAACAAAATATTTATATGCATGGAACTTGTCCTCCTGCAGCATGACATTGTTGCACCTCCTTTCAATTCTTCAAGGCACTTAGACTCTTGCTTCCCTTCGACAACTTCGAAGGTTCGAACCCTTATGAGGTTTTCCATGACTTTGAGTCTTTCAGAAAAACTCCTACTGGCACTCCTTGCGGTAGACCTTCAAAAACTTTCAAGTGTTGAACTCCTTTCGACTCTGCGCACTCCCTGCAACAATAGTCTCTCAACAAGTCATTCAGTTTACAAACCCCTGAAGCTTCACTCGGCCTGCGCACACTTTGCACGGCTCCTGTTCCTAACTGCACTTTTGAGGAAATGAGAAAAAAATCTATCCTATCTAAGGTTTCAGAGACAAACCTCCGAACCCTTTGTCAACGCACTCCTTGCAGACAATTCAACTGCACTCCTTGCAGGAACTCTTGCTCAGACATAAAAACAATTGAAACTCATTTCCTAACTCTTTCTCTCTCAGACTTCAAACATAATCCTGAAATCATTCATACACAGCATAGAAAGCAAATGTATAACAAAAACAGTAAAGCCATGAACATACCATTCAACATACACATACAAGAAACAAATACAATGCCATGAATCTGAATTAAGACTTCTTCTATTAACTCAAATCCCTGTACATGGGTGTTTTTCAATCACAGTTTCTCTGCTCCAGCTCTATATGCTCTTCTCTTGGTAATGTTCTTCACTATCATACAATAATACAATAAGGGTGTCTATATCTCGTTTTCCCTCTTTCACTCTAAACTATCTAATCTACGCATTAAAATCTATTTACTTACATTTATTACACATAAAGGCTCCTACCTACTATGGATGAGAGAGGATCGCTAAAGGTCCTTTTACAACAATACAAGCATGCCTCCACTTAATGACTTCATTAATATTTCAAAACATTTTCAAAAAAAATGTGCATGATGATTTTCTAGTTGTCTCTTATCTCTGCGTTGGCTCGCTGCTGGCTATGCTTGCACACCCTTGCGATGCTCCTGCATCATACTCCCTCGCTTGAAAATTTTCATGGGCTCCTGTCCATGAGCTCGCACACGGTCTTTCCATGCTTTTGTATTTCAGCTTCGTTCTCCTAGATGGCATCTTCAACTGGATGGCCCTTCTACTTGACCAAGTATTCAAAGTATTCTTTTCGCCTGGTCCTCTTACCAACTCTTTTGTCCAGTATGCACTCCATCTGTGGATTTTCTGCAACTGGCATTTGTTTTGTCCACTGAACCTTTGGTTGTTTAGCACTTGTCCCTGCTTCCTCAGCTTTATAAGGGTACAAATCTGAGATATTGAATATCGAAGAAATTTCGATGCCATCGGGTAATTCAATCTCATATGCATTCGCCCCAAATTTCTTCAAGACCTTACATGGTTCAATTTTCTTCATATTCAGTTTATTATATGTTCCTCTCGGGAACCTTTCCTTTCTCAAGTGTGCAAGGATCAAATCGCCAACTTCGAACTGAATTTCTCTTCTACGTTGATCTGCCTTGCGTTTATATTCTTGGCTCGAATGTTGCAATCGCTCCTTCACCTGGCTTTGAAGCTCCTTCATTGCCTCTATGAAATCTTATGCACTAGCACTCCTAGTCGTAGTCTGTTCTGAATCCCTCAACTTAGAAACTCCTTTCGGATGCATGCCATAAATAATCTGAAACGGACTATGTCTCGTGCTTCTGTTGATTGAATCGTTGTAAGAAAACTCCGCCTGTGGTAATATGTTGTCCCACTAGCTATGGTGTTTTGTCACCAAGATCCTCAGCAAGTCTCCCAAAATCCTGTTCACGACTTCTATCTATCCATCCGTCTGAGGATGATAAGATGAAATAAACGACATCTTAGTTCCTAGCTTCTTGCATAAGTTTCTCCAGAAGTGTCCTACAAACTTAGTGTCTCGATCTGAAACTATGCTCCTTGGTAAGCCGTGAAGTCGAATGACTTCTTTGAAAAACAGGTTTGCAATGTGAGTTGCGTCACTGGTTTTCTAACATGGAATGAAATATGCCATCTTGGAAAATATATCCACCACCACAAAGATTGAGTCAAAGCCTCTTTCTGTTCTTGGTAACCCCGATATGAAGTCCATGATGACTGCATCCCATGGCCTCTCAGGTATGGGCAATGGTTGATAAAATCCTACATTTTTCCTCTTTCCTTTCGAATGCTGACAAATCCTACATCTATCGACAAATTTTTTAACTTATGCTCGCATTCCTGGCCAAAAATATGACTCATTCAACTTTGCAAACGTTTTTTCATGACCAAAATGCCCGACCAATCCTCCACTGTGTTTCTCCTTCAACAAATTCTCCCTCATGGAGCATTTTGGAATACGTCTCAGTTTCTTCATACGCCTCTTTAAAATCAGGATCATCTCTATACATGTCCCTGAGATCATCAAAACCCAACGTTTTGACTCTGAACTCCTGCAATAGAAAACACTTCCTGCTCAAAGCATCAACAACTTTGTTAGCAGTACCAAAAATATGTTTAATTACAAAAGTGAAATTTTGCATATATTCAACCCATTTAACATGTCTTTGGTTCAACTTCTCCTGTTGAGTCACAAATTGCAATGCATGATTATCGCTATACAAAAAAAACTCCTTGGGGATTAAGTAATGTCTCCATTTCTTCAATGCTTGAATAATAACATAGAATTCCTTATCATACATGGAGTATTTTATCTTGGTTTCATTCAGCTTCTCACTGAAATATGCTATCGACCTATCTTCTTGACTCAAGACTGCCCCTATTGCAAATCCACTTGCATCGCATTTCACTTGGAATGTCTTTCGGAAATCAGACAACACCAGAATTGGTTGTTCCATGATCTTCCTCTTCAATAAATTGAAACTTTTCTTAGCTTCTTCTATCCAGTGAAAAGATTTATGTCTCTTCTTCACTATGTCCATCATCGGTGCACTAATTCCACTGAAATTCCTGATGAACTTCCTGTAGAAACTAGCCAATCCATGAAAACTTCGAACTTCAAAGATATTCTTTGGTGGCGGCCAATTCTTAATCACCTCCACCTTATCCGTATCCATCCTCAACTTATCTGCAGAAATAAAAAACCCCAAATAAATGAGCTCTGTCTTCATGAATGAGGATTTCTTCAAATTTATCAACAACTTCTCCTGTTGTAGCCTCTTCATCACTGTACACAAATGTTTCAGATGCTCTGCCTTCGTCTTACTGAAAATCAATATGTCATCAAGGTACACTATGACAAATTTTCCGATGAAATCCTTCAGGACTTCATTCATCAACCTCATGAAAGTACTCGGTGCATTTGTTAAACCAAATGGAATAACAAGCCATTCATATAGCCCCTCATTAGTCTTGAAGGTTGTCTTCCATTCATCACCTTCTCTCATGCGAATCTGATGATAACCACTCTTCAAGTCAATCTTTGAAAATAAAATTGCCCCACTTAAGCAATCCATCAGATCATCCATCCTTGGCAGTGGGAATCTGTACCTGATGGTTATTTTGTTAATTGTCCTCAAGTCAGTACACATCCTCCAGCCTCCATCTTTCTTCGGACTGAGTACTGTTAGAACAACACATAGACTTAGGCTCTCTCTGACCAAACCTTTGTCCAACAAATCTTGGACCTGTCTTTTGACCTCTTCATTCTCCTGCGGCGTCAATCTATACGTTGCTTTGTTTGGCAAACTAGCTCCAGGTATGAGATCAATTTGATGACTTATACTTCTGATCGGTGGCAATGAATGAGGTAGTTCGTCCACTACTATGTCAGCAAACTCTTCCAGTAGTTCCTAAACCTCTTCTGGTAAATCATCCCCCCTTGTGCTAGTTAAAACAATCTTTGGCTTCCTGACCACAATGAATTGCGGTTCCTCCTTCTTCTTAATCTCTGTAAGAAGTTCCTTCCCACTTATGAGAAGTACAGTGTTCCTCACCTCCGATTTTGTTTCTTTATCTTTTATTGGAAGCAACATGTGAGTTCTCCCATTCTTCTCTAGGGTGTACGTGTTAATTCTCCCATCATGAATCACATTCCTATCATATTGCCACGGTCTACCCATGAATAGATGACAAACATACATAGGAATAACATCACAGAGTATTTCATATTTATACCCTCCTATTTTAAATTCAACTAAACATTGTTTAGTGACATTTACCTGATGTCCTTTTTGCAACCACGACACTCTGTATGGGTTTGGATGATCAATCGTTTCTAGCTCCATCTTTTCTACCATCTCTGTAGAAACAAGATTATCCATGCTACCACTGTCTACAATGACTTTACATTTCCAGTCTTTGGTTTTGCATGTAGTCCGAAAAAGTCTATTTCTTTGGACTGAACTCTCCACCTCCTTCTCTGGTGTCAAAAGAGATTTTTGCATCATCAAAGATCTTCCGCCTTCGACATCCTCTGCCTCAACATTTCGCCTTTGTGCTTTGGCAATGTGAGTCTCTCCTTCCTCTTTATTTTTGTATGGAAATTCATAAGACTTGTGTTCGACCTTTCCGCATGTGAAGCATTTTATCACTCCACTTCTTGCTCTTCCTCTACCTCTAGTACGAGGAAAAATGTTGTTATCAGCATACTTCCCTCTCTTTCCAACATATTGCCCCTTCTGTGAGCTTCCACCTTTCTCAATCTGAGGTTTCTTGCATTCTTCCTTAGGCTTCTGATTCCTATCTTGGGAAACTAATTTGCCTCTGGGCTGACTTCTGCCTTGGCCTCTTTGACCTTTCTTTCGGCTCAGCTTCTCTTCAGCTTTTAGAGCCATTTGATAAGCATCTTCCATCGTTCAGATGGTTATCATGCTCATCTCATCCTGAATTTCATATCTCAGGCCATTCATATACCTGGAAACCTTTTCATCATTACTTTCACGATGACCTGCTCTGATGTTCAGCCTGTAGAACTCTTCAGTGTACTCCTTCACTGTCATCAGCTTCTGTCTCAAGTTATGTATTCTTCGAAACAGAGTAATTTGATAATCCCTGGGAATGAATTTCGCCTTCATCTTGGCAATCATCCTATCCCAACTCTTGATTTTTTGCTTACCTTGGCAGCGTCTGTCAGCTTGTAGTTCATCCCACCACAATGTTGCATGTCCTTTGAGTCTCATGACAGCATGTTTGACCTTCTTGTCCTCTTCGACATCTTCATAGTCAAAATATGTGTCCATAGATCTAATCCAGTCTAGAAGCTCTTTAGCATCCAAGTTTCCCTCATAAACTGGAATATCCATTTTGGCTCTTGCGCTCATTCTTGCAACAGCTCTAATCAAGCGTTCATTTGATGCATCTTCTGCTGTGACTTCTTCTTCATGTCCAGCGTCATCTTCTCTTTCAGACTCACTGACATCTCCAACATCAGTTGTGCGCCTTTGTTTTATTTCCATGTCCACGAGTCTGGCACAAATTCCATGCAGATCTCTTTCCACTTCTGGATTCTGCACCTGCCTACCCCTTCCTTCTGGCATTTCCCTATCCTCTGGCGGATCGGGTGTTTGTCTATCCCTTCTCCTTGGTGGCATGGTTGAAATTCCTTCTCGCTTTTCCTACCTGAAATATACAAACAAGAATCAGGCTCTGATACCACACTTGACGCAGAACCCCTTCTCCTAGATCCGCAGATCAGGATCCGCGCATCATCTTTTCCTCTCTTCTGGCCCAAAGTGCTCGACTGGCCCTTCTATTTCCCTTTTGGGAAATCTTCACCCACAAACAACCTTGAGAAATTTCCCCCTTATACTTCGGAAGATCGAACTTCGGGATTTCGTGAGTCCTGTGGCCGAGTGTCTTGTCTCTCAGACCCCCGAAACTCGAAATTATGACACTTGGCCTTTCCTTTCTCTCTATTTCCCCTTTCTCCTTATCACGATTTCAAAAGTCGCAATGTCATGCAACTCATCCCCTCGACCTCTAAAATCCCGATTCCCACATTACCGAAACCCTGATGTTTGGTCACCAAAAGAAATCGACGGTTGTGATTCCCCGCTCGATCCAACGATCAACGCGATTTTCACGTATCGGGAGTTCGAGACTCTCGATGCCAAAAACTTCATGTCAACACAAACTCCGAATTCCCGAATCCCAATATCAATTTTGGATTTTTGGCTTTCCACCTTTTCGCGATTTCGGAACCTCCGTTCCTGAAATGCGCGGGTCTCCTATCTTCAGGATTCGTGAAATGCCGAACCCTGATATGCCGATGGACTTTCCTATCGGGATTTTCCCTGAACTCTTGGATTTCCACCATGCATCCTCCTATGATGGACGGTCCTCAATCATTTTGCGATTTCGCGAAATCAAATGTTGAAATGCTCTGCATCCTGTCCTCTTGATCCCCGAAGTCCCGACATGCAAAATGGCAATGGATTCTTGATCTTCACCACGTGTCTCAATAGACGGATGGTCCTGATTCAGTTCAGGATTTTGCGACTTGCGATTCCCCGATGTCACAATTTCTCTGTCAACTCGAAATCTCGGTAGCCAAAATACCAACGGGTTCTTGATCTCTGCCATGTGTCCTAATGAATGGACGACTCAGATCAAATTTGGGTTTTTCACTATGAAGTGACCCGATCTCCTGTCCTCGAGACTTCCGATATCCCGAATTCTGAAGTCTCGATATCCTGAAATGTCAAACTCTGACACGATTCTAGCATTGGCCCCACAACTAGACTTTCCGCCTTTTCAGAACTTTCCACTTTGCGAATTCGCTATTCTTAATGAAAATATTTCGGGACTTCAATTCACGAAACCCCGAAATGGAAATCCTCAGGCAAATCCAATGACCCTTGCTGGATTGGATATACAGCTCTACCTCTCCTGATCTTGAACTTTTGAAAACAGTTGTAACCCCCTTGCTTCTCTATCAGGTTGGATGGCTGGCGGGACTTCGCAAATTCTTTACGGAGAATTTCGATCATCTGTCTCTTCCTTTGAGAACTTCTGTGAAATTTAAACAAAATATTTCTCTGCATCGAACTTGTCCTCCTGCAGCACGACGTCGCTGCACCTCCTTTCAATTCTTCAAGGCACTTAGCCTCTTTCTTCCCTTCCATGACTTCGAAGGTTCAAACCCTTCTAAGGTTTTCCATGACTTCGAGTCTTTCAGAAAAACTCCTGCTGGCACTCCTTGCGGCAGACCTTCAAACATTTTCAAGTGTTGAACTCCTTTCAACTCTGCGCACTCCCTACAGCAACAGTCTCTCAATAAGTCATTCAGGTTACAAACCCCTAAAGCTTCACTCGGCCCGCACAAACTTTGCATGGCTCCTGTGCCTAACTACACTTTTGAGGAAATGAGGACAAAAGCTATCCTATCTGAGCTTTCATAGACAAACCTCTGAACCCTTTTTCAACGCACTCCTTGCGGACAATTCAACTGCACTCCTTGCAGGAACTCTTGCTTAGATAGAAAAACAATTGAAATTCATTTCCTAACTCTTTCTCTCTCAAACTTTAAACATAGTCCTGAAATCATTCATACACAGCGTAGAAAGCAAATGTATAACAGAAAGAGTAAAACCATGAACATACAATTCAACATACACATACAAGAAACAAATACAACTCAAATCTTTGTACATGGGTGTTTTTCAAACGCAGTTTCTTTGCTCCAGCTCTGTATGTTGTTCTCTTGGTAATGTTCTTCACTATCATTCAATAATACAATGAGGGTGTCTATATCCCGTTTTCCCTCTTTCACTCTAAATTGTCTAATCTACGCATTAAACTCTATTTACTTACATTTATTACACATAAAGGCTCTTGCCTACTATGGACGAGAGCGGATCGCTCAAGGTCATTTTACAACAATACAATCATGCCTCCACTTAATGACTTCATTAATATTTCAAAACATTTTCAAAAAAAATGTGCTCGGTTCTTTTCTAGTTGTCTCTTATCTCCGCGCTGGCTCACTGCTGGCTATGCTTGCACCCCCTTGTGATGCTCCTGCATCATACTCCCTCGCTTGAAAATATTCATGGGCTCCTGTCCATGAGATCATGCATGGTCTGTCCATGCTTCTGTATTTCAGCTTCTTTCTCCCAGCTAGCATCTTCAACTGGATGGCCCTTCCACTTGACCAAGTATTCAAAGTATTTTTTTCGCCTGGTCCTCTTACCAACTCTTTTGTCCAGTATGCGCTCCATCTGTGGCTTTTCTGCAACTGGCATTTGTTTTTTCCATTGAATCTCTGGTTGCTTATCACCTGTCCCTGCTTCCTCAGCTTTATAAGGTTACAAATCTGAGATATTGAATATCGAAGAAATTTCGATCCCATCGGGTAATTCAATCTCATATGCATTCACCCCAAAATTCTTCAAGACCTTACATGGTCTAATTTTCTTCATCTTTAGTTTATTATATGTTCCTCTTGAGAACCTTTCCTTTCTCAAGTGTGCAAGGATCAAATCAGCAACTTCAAACTGAAGTTCTCTTCTGCATTAATCTGCCCTGCGTTTATATTCTTCGCTTGAATGTTACAATCGCTCCTTCACCTGGCTGTGAAGCTCCTTCATTGCCTCTGCGAAATCTTCTGCACTAGCACTCCTAGTCATAGTCTGTTCTGAATCCCTCAGCTCAGAAACTCCTCTCGGCTGCATACCATAAATAATCTGAAACAGACTCTGTCCCATGCTTCTATTGATTGAATCGTTGTAAGAAAACTCTGTCTGTGGTAATATGTTGTCCCACTGGCTGTGGTGTTCTGTCACCAAGCTCCTCAGCAAGTCTCCCAAACTCCTGTTCACGACTTCTGTATGTCCATCCATCTGAGGATGATAAGCTGAACTAAACGACAAGTTAGTTCCCATATTCTTCCATAAGGTTCTCCAGAAGTGTCCTACAAACTTAGTCTCTCGATCCGAAACTATGCTCTTTGGTAAGACGTGAAGTCAAATGACTTCTTTGAAAAACAGGTTCGCAATATGAGTTGTGTCACTGGCTTTCTGACATGGAATGAAATGTGCCATCTTGGAAAATCTATCCACCACCACAAAGATTGAGTCAAACCCTCTTTGTGTTCTTGGCAACCCCAATATGAAGTCCATGTTGACCGCATCCCACGACCTCTCATGTATGGGCAATGGTTGATAAAATCCTGCATTTTTCCTCTTTCCCCTTTTGAATGCTAACAAATCCTACATCTATCCACAAATTTTTTAACTTCTGCTCGCATTCCTGGACAAAAATATGACTCATTCAACTTTGCGAACGTCTTGTCATGACCGAAATGCCCGGCCAATCCTCCACTGTGTTTCTCCTTCAGAAAATTCTCCCTCATGGAGCATTTTGGAATACAAAGTTGATTACCTTTAAACAGTAATCCTTCCTGGATTATGTATTCTGCCCATTGGCTTCTATCCCTAAGAATTGGATTCACAGTTGCTTCATATGCCTCTTTAAAATCTGGATCATCTCTATACATGTCCCTGAGATCATCAAACCCCAATGTTTTGACTCTGAACTCCTACAATAGCAAACACTTCCTGCTCAAAGCATCAACAACTTTGTTAGTAGTACCAAAAATATGTTTAACCAAAAAAGTGAAATTTTGCATATATTCAACCCATTTAACATGTCTTTGATTCAACTTCTCCTGTTGAGTCACAAATTGCAATGCATGATTATCGCTATACAAAACAAACTCCTTGGGGATTAAGTAATGTCTCCATTTCTTCAATGCCTAAATAATAACATAGAATTCCTTATCATACGTGGAGTATTTTAACTTGGTTTCATTCAAATTCTCGTTGAAATATTCTATCAGCCTGTCTTCTTGACTCAAGACTGCCCCTATTGCAAATCCACTTGCATCGCATTTCACTTGGAATGTCTTTTGGAATTCAGGCAACACCAGAATTGGTTGTTCCGTGATCTTCCTCTTCAACAAATTGAAACTTTTCTCAGCTTCTTCTGTCCAGTGAAAATATTTATGTATCTTCTTCACTGTGTCCATCATCAGTGCACTAATTCCATTGAAATTCCTGATGAACTTCTTGTAGAAACTAACCAATCTGTGAAAGCTTCGAACTTCAAAGATATTCTTTGGTGACGGCCAATTCTCAATCACCTCCACCTTATCCGGATCCATTCTCAACTTATCTGCAGAAATAACAAACCCCAAATAAATGACCTTTGTCTTCATGAATGAGGATTTCTTCATATTTATCAACAACCTCTCTTGTTGTAGCCTCTTCATCACTGTAGCCGAATGTTTCATATGCTCTGCCTTCGTCTTACTGAAAATCAGTATGTCATCAAGGTACACAATGAGAAATTTTCCAATGAAATCCTTCAGGACTTCATTCATCAACCTCATGAAAGTACTCGGCGCATTTGTTAAACCAAACGGCATAACAAGCCATTCATATATCCCCTCATTAGTCTTGAAGGTTGTCTTCCATTCATCACCTTCTCTCATGCGAATCTGATGATAACCACTCTTCAAGTCAATCTTCGAAAAAAAAATTGCCCCACTTAAGCAATCCATCAGATCATCCATCCTTGGCAGTAGGAATCTGTACCCGATGGTTATTTTGTTGATCTCCCTCGAGTCAGTGCACATCCTCCATCCTCTATCTTTCTTCGGACTGAGTACTGTCGGAACAACACACAGACTTAGGCTCTCTCTGACCAAACCTTTGTCCAACAAATCCTGGACCTGTCTTTTGACCTCTTCATTCTCCTGCGGCGTCAATCTATACACTACTTTGTTTGGCAAACTAGCTCCAGGTATGAGATCAATTTGATTACTTATACTTCTGATCGGTGGCAACGAACGAGGTAGTTCGTCCACTACTATGTCAACAAACTCTTCCAGCAGTTCCTGAACCTCTTCTGGTAAATCATCTACCCTTGTGCTAGTTAAAACAATCTTTGGCTTCCTGACCATAATGAATTGTGGTTCCTCATTCTTCTTAATCTCTGTAACAAGTTCCTTCCCACTCATGAGAAGTACAGTGTTTCTCACCTCCGGTTTTGTTTCTTTATCTTTGACTGGAAGCAACATGTGAGTTCTCCCATTCTTCTCTAGGGTGTACGTGTTCATTCTCCCATCATGAATCACATTCCTGTCATATTGCCACGGTCTACCCAGTAATAGATGACAAACATCCATAGGAATAACATCATAGAGTATTTCATCTTTATACCCTCCTATTTTAAACTCAACTAAACATTGTTTAGTGACATTTACCTGATGTCCTTTTTGAAACAATGACACTTTGTATGGGTTTGGATGATCAATCATTTCCAGCTCCATCTTTTCTACCATCTCTGTAGAAAAAGGATTATCCATGCTACCACTGTCTACAATGACTTTACATTT
Organism: Picea engelmannii; assembly: GCA_009831015.1. Lineage (NCBI taxonomy): Eukaryota > Viridiplantae > Streptophyta > Pinopsida > Pinales > Pinaceae > Picea > Picea engelmannii. The sequence goes on from ML791880.1 coordinate 131,147, forward strand.
CCAGTCTTTGGTTTTGCACGCAGTCCCAAAAAGTCTGTTTCTTTGGACTGAACTCTCCACCTCCTTCTCTGGTTTCAAAAGAGATTTTCGCATAATCAAATATCTTTCGCCTTCAACATCCTCTGCCTCAACATTTCTCCTTTGTGCTTCGGCAATGCGAGTCTCTCCTTCCTCTTTCTTCTTGTCTGGACATTCATAAGACTTGTGTCCGACCTTTCTGCATGTGAATCATTTTATCACTCCACTTCTTCCTCTTCCTCTACCTCTAGTACAAGGAAAAATGTTGTTATCAGCATACTGCCCTCTCTGTCCATCATATTGCCCCTTCTGTGAGCTTCCACCTCTCTCAATATGAGGTTAACCGAAGTAGACATGGGATATGATGGGTGAAGCTGAACTAATATTCCCTACTTCGGTAATGGGTTATCCACTTGGGTGATGGGTTATCCTATAATGTATAAGTGTAGGATAACATTATACACATTGTATTCCCCAATCTATGTATTAAACTTGAATTCCTCATTGGTTCTCTTTCTATGTAGTACTTGGTTTTCCATTTGTTGTGTGACAGGGGTGTCCCTTCCTTTTGCACAATTAGCAATCATGTTGTATAATATACTAAGAACAATTCTATCTCTCATCATTTGTACACAACTTTTTAAGAATTCGATTAGTGTACTTACTTGCGCACATGACTTTTTAGGTATTGTTGGGTCTTCTATATGAGGTAGCAATGATGTGGATGCTTCCCCATGTGGTTCAAGTATTTCCTTCTGTGTGCTCCAATATGCATCTTTCTCCTATTGCGGATTGAATTCTAACATTGGCCTCGTCGAATTCCTTACCCAATGCTCTGTTTGATTTCCATGAGTTTCCATATCAGTGCCTGTGCGAGCTCCTCCATGTGAAATGACTGAAATTTTTGGTCCTTCACTACATTTTTCAACTAATATCATTTTCACATTCTAATTATGATGTGGATTTTGATTTGGGTTTCCTCTAACATGCCATTTTGCAACTAGTTGGGGACAATACTATGTTGCGTGATCCATTGCTCTGCAATATGTGCATGTAGTACACAAATTTTGGAAATCTCAAGTCAAGTGTCCTTGTTGATTACAATTATAATAGATAATTGGTTCTCGTCCTCCTCAACCAAAATTCCCTCTACCTCGACCTCTGCCAAAATTTTCTTTGTTCCCTCAATTGAAACCTCTCTGAGTGTTATAATGCACACTACTCCCATCTATGTCGGTATTATCTTCCTGGATCTTGTATATATCCTATGTGTGCTTCCTTAGTAGGTCGAACACACGACAATCCTTTTCTTCATTTCTTACTATTTGAAAAAATTGCAAGCCAAGTTATTTTGAGTACTCTGATATTTATGGAGTAATGGACACTCAGTGGGATGATGTCCCCATTTCTTACATATCTCATAGTATCCTCCCCCGGGTAGTGGATTCAGTGCTCCTACTACTAAGTATTGCATGAATTCTGGGCATTTGTCCTTGCGGTGGCCCTCCATCCAGAACTTGGTACACCAAATTTGTTCTCAGTTTTCCCTTCCTTTGGTAAGCTCATCCAGCTGAATTGTTAATGTGGTAACTATGTCTAAACTTGTTCCATTCCCCCAGTGTCTCCTGTCGGCGACGACTCTAATTTCATTGTGATTTCCAGTGCCTCGGGATGCGACACAACCTTCTATTGAATTAGTGGTCTACCAATGTGGGGTAGTAATATTGCAATGAACCACTCTTGATGTTGTTGATATGGAATATGGAAATTCATTATCCCCATTACATCCTTAAAGAGTTGATCATAATCCCATACTAACTCTGTTTGCACATGTTTTATCTCCTTCAGTTTAGTAATATACTATGATTCTGACTTCATCTTTTTGAATTCCTTTAATAGCGCTTTCTTTATTTCTGCCAAAGTCCTAGCCTGTCTGGTAGGTGTAATACCCGGTAACTTCATATACCATACTAGCACATGGCCCCTAAATGTTATCTCTTACTACGCAATCTTCACTGCATCGTCTGGTATGTTTTTAGTGGCCCAAATTGTCTCGTAGACAAACAAATGTTGTTCTCAGTCCTCTGACCCTACTCCCTTGAATTCAGGAAGTCTAAGAGTATTATCTATCCCTGTCATGTTCATTTGTGTATTCCCTCCTCTTGGTGACGTTAGTACACTTTGATTTTGACTCTGGGAACTACTCCCACTATTTCAACTTGTACTATTATGTCCTCCTTTCCTAAATATGATGGATTTCAACAAGTCTTCAAATGTTATATTTAATTATGGCAACACACATGGGGTCGTGGATTCAACACATAATTCTATCTGAGTAGGACTTATTGGCTCTTCAATTACTGGATTGGACTGACACCCCTCTTCTCCACCTCCTATATATGGTATCTCTACAATTTAGACTTGTGCATAAGGTTCCCGTACTTTTGTCTCATTGTGTGTCTCTTCTCTCCGAGCCCTAGTATTTTATGTTTATACCTCCTTCCTCCATGTAACTCTCCAAATTCATAGTCTTCTTCTAGTGTACTACCTTCTTGTATCATCAGTCCCTTCCTTCCTTTTTCATGGCTTGCTCCCTTTTCTCATGTGATCCTTTTGTTATCCTCCAACTCCTCTATGTGCACAAAGCCCATTTAGCTATCAGAATCCATTATCATCACATTATTTTCACACAATAGCATGTTTATCCAAATATTCAATGATTTCAAGAACCTCCCATGTGTTCCTTTGAAAAACTTTATTTATGCAACATTGCATGACTCAATGCCATCTACGGAAAATTGTGTAACACAACCCCCTAGTATACTATCCAACCAAAAATAACTACTCAAGTAGTTGGGTTACTTACCGAACATAGATGTATTACCAGTTCTGAAGTCCAACTCTTTGGTGTTGCAACACTAAACCTTCTTGTCTTCTCTACTAACCTTTCTATCCACTCGATCAGAATTTCTGGGAATTCGCCAAAGCAAATTTCATGTTGATATGTGAACACATACTTTTACATACATTACTCATCATTCCTCCAAGGGTTATTGTTCTCTTGTTGTGAGAATTCTCATTCTTTTCGATCCAACCAGTTTATGATTTCTTTCTTAGTCAGCCTCCAAAACATTCCCTCAGTTGTAAATTCTCGGTCCCGGCAATGGAATCATTTGTTCACTTCTTCTTGTATGCGTAGGGGTTATAATACCCAAGGTTCGGTTTTCCCGTGACCAAAAAAACCCTCAAGACACTGTCCCTTTCATCATCGCCTGCTTGCACAAATGAAGTCTCACCCAAGGTATCTATTGGGGTTGCACTAACGAGGTTTCCACAACAGTAAGGGAAAAGAAGGTTGATGCGTGAATCATTGTTCCTGATCTTAACTTATGTATGTTCTTGATCTAAACTATCACAACCATAGATGATCATTACATCATAGCCAATCCATAGACTAAATTGATTATGCGAAGTATATCATCATTCATGAATGCATAAAGACAGGTAAGAATACAAGACACAATATCCTCTCTAAAGTCCTTCTTTATTCATATTCTTTCTTACTAAATGACTATTACATTCATGATCTTTCCATAACCTATATAATATTTCATCTTCAACCTCTCACACTCACATATGCATATATCAATATTTCTCTCTATATCTAGATATCTCTATATGTATATGTATATGTTTATTCCAGTATTGTTACATATTTATACCCCAAAATCTATGGTTTCAAGTTATATTCTTATCTTTCCCAGAATATCACATTAAAATGCATGGAATAACCATCTTCAGTTAACTTCTTGTTCTTTATAAAACTTTTCTATTGTCCTTCTATTTCTATGTATTCACACTATCGTCATTTGTTCTTTCTTTTCTTGCTCACTTGTTTTATCCTTTTGTCTTTGCATTGTCTCTATCCTTCGCATCCTTCAATGCCCTTTCTATATTCTGTCTGAATCCTTCCCTCTGTGTGATTCCTTCCTTCTATGTGATTCCTTCCTTCTTTGTGATTCCTTCGTTCTGCATGATTCCTTCCTTCTTCTCTCTTCTTTTATACATAGGATTTTATACTCAAAAACATCATGTCCAACAGAGGTGAACTTGGAATATTTTTCAAACACAATTGTCTTAGGTACACAATTGGAATCTTTTTCAAACACAATTGGAATCTTTATATTATCCATGTATATCTCAACAATGTCAATTGCCTTGTGTGTTGACTTCACTAAAATAAAATGGGCAACTTTAGTAAGCTTGTCCACCACGACCATAATAGAATCATGTTTCTTAGCAGTCCTAGGAAACTTAGTTATGAATTCCATGGCCACAACATCCCACTTTCACTTAGGAATGGGAAGAGGGTGTAGAAAAACAGTTGGATGTTTGTGCTCAACCTTGATCTTCTATCATTCGATATATCTTGCAATAAAATACACAACTTACTTTTTCATACCTTGCAAAAAGTATTATTTATTGACTACGATAATTATCTTTTGATAACCTGGATGTCCAACATAAGGTACCTTATGCATCTCTGACAAAATCAATCTCTTCAACTACTGATCCTTTAGCACATAGACTCTACGTTTATACATGAGGATCTCATTCTCTCTTAACTCATACTCTTCAAACTTATGTTGTGACATACCTTGTTGTAAAGTCACACTTATATCCATATATCGCAGATCTAATTTGGAAACTTCCAAAATTTGGTCACAAAATTAGGTTTGATACCTACTAATGGTTGTAACATGTATCCCCAAGTTGAGTGTGTCAATCACCTTGTTTTCTTTTCCTCTAATATGCTTTATGTCGAAGTCATACTCACTAAGGAAATCTAACCACATGCTTTGTATGGAATTTAAACGTAGATGTCCAAACAAATACTTTAGACCACAGTGGTTTGTTCTCAGCTCAAATCTCTTACCCATAAGATAATGATGCCACATATTCAAAGCATGCACTATGGATGCCAATTTAAATTCATGCATATCATAGAGCCTTTAATGTTATTTCAACTTCCATTCTAACTCAATACTCCACCTAGTCCTTCCTTGCATGCATTTGTGCACACAAAAAAGTCTACATCGGGATCAACAATTCTCAAAATTGGCGCTCTTCTTAGTAAACTCTTCAAGCAGAGGAATCTCCTTTCACAATCTGGAGTACACTCAAATCGTGCACCTTTCTTCTGCAGAGGTGTAATTGGATGCACAATCTGTGAGAAACCTTCAATAAACCTTTTGTAGTACCCTACTAGTCCCATAAAGGATCTCACTTATGTGACATTTCTTGGCATCGACCATTCTTCAATGGATTTTATCTTTGTTGGGTCCACAACTATTGCTTCTTCTAAAATAATATGACCCAAATAATGAATGTGTTGCTAATAAAATGAACACTTTCTCATCTTTGCAAAAAGTTGTTATTCCCTCAATACCTACAACACCATCTTCAAGTGTTTCTCATGTTCTTCCTCATAATTTGAGTAAATAAGAATGTCATCCAAAAATACAAGGACAAAGTTATCTAAATACTCTCTGAAAATTCCATTCATTAAACACATGAAGATAGTTGGTGCATTCGTCAACCCAAATGGCACCACTGTGAACTTGTAATGACCATACCTTTTTCTGCATGTAGTGTTATTAACGTCTTCCTCTTTTATTCTCACTTGGTGATATCCATATCTGAGATCAATCTTTGAAAATATCCATGCTCCTGTTAATTGATCAAACATGTCATCTATCCTTGGAAAAGGATACTTGTTCTTTATTGTTACCTTATTAAACTACCTGAAATAAATACAAAATCTCAGCGTACCATCCTTCTTTTTCACAAATAAAACTGGTGCACCCCAAGGTGACACACTTTGGCATATATACCCCTTTCTTATAATCTCTTCAAGTTTCATATGCAACTTCTTCATTTCTGGCATACTCATCCTGTAAGGAGACTTGGATACAAGTGTTGCTCCTAGCATCAGATTTATGGATAAATCTACATCTCTTTTTGGAGGAAATCCTGGTATCTATTTAAAGACATCATCAAATTCCTTTAGTAATACGCACTCTTCTACATTTGGAACTTTATCCTTAGGTGCCTCTTCCATGTGCACTACAAATACTTGACATCCTTTGCTGAAAATTTTATTCAACTGCAATGTTGAAACTTCTTTGATAGTCACAGCTCTTGGAATTCCTTGAACTGGTCTCAAATTTCCTTCCTCATCCAAATAAGTGAATGCCTTATTGTAACAATCTATGAAAACATGGTGCTTTTCCAACCAATCCATAACAATGAGGAAATCATATGAGACCAAAGGTATAATATTCAACTCAGCTCTAGTGCGCAGTCCATTCATCTCCATAGGAAATTCCTTAACCATCTCATTAATTTTCCTCTTTTATCCTATAACTAACAGCACAAACCAATGTTTTATGATGCAGGAGCATCACTCCACGTCATCAAGTTCCAGCCAGCCAACACACCCAACACACATTCAATGGAGAGGAGAGGCGCAACCCTCTCACTTTCAAATTTCAAATTTGAATTTAATGAATTAAATGTTTGTAAGGCTGGTAGAGAAAAGTCATGCCTTTGAGCATGTTGTATTTGGTTTCTCCTTAATGGTCGACAGGTCGATGGGGATCTAGATCCGATTTGGATTAGATGGTCCATTCAATGTAATTCATTGTAATTAATGAGAGTTGGTGAGGATGGAGGGAAGCGCTCGAGGAGCCCCTTTTGTAAAAAGACCTTCTTTTATTTTTCAGTTAGTGAGAGGAAGAGGAAAAAGAGGCAGAGGAAGAGTAGGAAAGGCAGAGAAGAATAGGGAGAAGAGAGGAAGTCGTGACTCTATTGCAGTCCGAGGTCTCATTTTAAAGAGGCATTTCAGATTAATACAAACAGAGAAGTTTTTCCTGCATGTTGTTGTTCATGTGTTTGTGAGTTCATGAATGAATGTCTCAATGTGTTGATGATATGTTGTAGATGTATGTTAGATGTGCATTTGTAGGGATAGATAGGTTTTCCTATCTGTGAGTTCTTTGATTTCAGGTTTGGGTTCTTTGAGGCTTCATGCAAGAGGTTGCATGACATAATACCGTCGGTTCTGCAAGCCAGTGCAAGGAGTGCACTTCTGAATTCTGCGGAGTTCAGACAGAGACATGCTAGAAGGGTGCACCAGCTAGAGTCACTAACTCAGGGAGAAACCTCAAGGTTGTTGAACACCTTGGAGGTAATACTGTGCAGAGGAAGGCATGGAGAAAACAAAATCACTGAAGGTTCTATGGAAGCTCTACCAGGAGGGCATTGAGCAAGTGCATAGAGTGCACAGAAGAACTCTCTTTCAAGTTCTGAGATAAGGAAAGTGTCACAGGGAAGACATTCACAAGGTTACTGAACACCCTGTAGGCTCAGTGAGGAGTGCTTGAACTGGAGGCTTCCAAGAGGGCACCAATCTCCATTTGAAGGAAAAGTCAATGGTCAAATCCCTTAGAGGCTCGAGCAGGAAAAGCTTAGGATGGATATAATAGTTGCGTGCAAGGACCCTGCAAGGAGTCACAGAGGCCAAGAAAACAATTTGGAGGGTTCAGAGTTTGAGGAGCTCAGGAAGGATAGTGCCTTAGTGCACCGAGTAACAACAGAGAGAGAAGAAGGTCGAGAAACCCTTTGAGGTTTCACAGTTGATAAAGCTCAGGAGGGATAGCGTTCCTAGAACGCAGGCGATATCCAAAGGAATTGAGCTCACAGAGGAAGAAAAGGTCGAGGCCTTTGAAAATTTAGAAAATCTCCCAAGGGAAGGAGTGCATGCTTAGGAAGGAGTAACAGCTACCGTTGGATCAGTAGCGCATATAACCACTGATCACAGGATCAAGGAAAACTACATGGAGGTTAAACCTGTAGAGGTGGCGTAGTGGAAGATAAGAACGGACGGTGGAGATGCTTCATGGATAAGTGCCGAAATCCCGTGGACCGTTGATTCCCCTTTGGAGTGGAATTTCGACATTCCAACAATTCCGATGACAAAGAGCCAGAACACTTTGCGTTGAAAACCCCGAAGTCACAAGGTTAAGGCTAAGTGTATTTTAGCATTTTGGCATTTCGGCATTTTGGGGTTCGACATTCTAACATTTCCGATGAAAAGGAGCCAGGGCACTTGGCATTGAAAACCCTAAAGTTGTGAAACGCGACGTGCCTTTGGAATAGGGCTGTGGTCCCGAAGGAAGCAACCATTTTGGTATTTTGGCATTTCAACATTTCGGGGTCTGGGAGATCGAAGGACCAAGAACCGTCTGCAGCCAGAATCATGAAATCATGAATTTTGAAATCCTGAAAGAGGGTCGTGGTCATGGGTAGATTTCGGCATTTCAGGACCTGGGTGTTTGAGAGGCTAGGGGTTGGGAGACGTAGAGTCCCAACTTGTGAAATCGTGAAACCCCGAAAGCATTCGGAGGAATAGTACGAGCTAGAGCCGTTGAACCCATTTCAGCATTTCGACATATCAGAATTTGGGGATTGGCGCGACAAGTGATTTTGGGGTTGAGATTCGTGGACTCCCGGTTCGCGAAATTGCCAAAGACCTGAGCGTTTTACGAATTCGAGGAATGGAGTGACCAGGGGTTTGGGTCATTGCATTTCAAACTCCCAATTACCAAAATTCTGATACAGCCACAACGTCGTGGTCGCGTGGGCTGAAGACTCGCACCTGGTGCATGTTTGCGCAGGTGGGGTTTTTGTGGAAGGACCTGTGGATCGAATTCGTGGGGTTCTAGTGAGGGCCCGAAAGAACTATTTCAGTTTTGTGGATTCGAAGAAGATTGATCGTGTGTGAATCTTGGCTTGAGGGTCAGGGTTCTGCATTACTTTCCAAGCTTTCTTCTTGGAAAATGGAATCTTTCCACCATATTAGGATCTAGATAAGAAGGACTAGTGCTCGAGTGAATTAAAATAGCTCAGCATGCTTGTTATCCAATGCATCGTAAATCTTTGGCACATTTCTACCCATTTCATCCACTATCGCAATTTGTTGTATACTATGCGTAGTTTTCTCTTTATCACCTCTTTGAGGGAAACCTCTGCACATATGATTTCCACCACAACCCCAACACTACATCTTTTGTTTCCATAACTTTTGTCTTACTATTTTTTACATTCTAGGATCCTGGAGAGTCATATGTCCTTGCATAGTGTTTTTAAAAAATGTTAGCTTATACCCTTTCATCTTGTCTTCCTAATCCTTTTGTAAATTTGTTCTTCCCCTTTGTTTCTCAGAAAGACACTTAACACAACTTATGGTTTCTTATAACATTTTAAGGTCATAATATTATATCTTGTCACTGATAAGTGAGGGTATCCCAATCAGATACCTCTGAATATTCACTTGTTCATCCTTGATAAAAGGAACATATTTCAGCAGCTCTAAAAATCTCTTTTCATACTCATCTATCGTCATGCTACCCCGATTTAGTTCGAAGAACTCCTTCATTTTCCTATCATAGTATCGTTTGGTTAATTATTTTTTTGGAAATACCTATTGAACTCTCTCCAAGTCACTTTATTCTCATCAATTTGTTGTACTTGCATGTATTGATCCCACCACATTGATTCCTTTCCTTTTAATTAATAGATAACAATTATCCCTTCTTCCCGTGCAGAATAATTATGCAGTTGGAAATACTTTCTCATACCCAGCAACCAGGTCTCCACATATTCATCCTTATTGTGCTCACTATCAAAGGTAGGAAGGTTGATATTATTCATTTCTCCCTATATCTTTTCCACCCTAGTCCTTCTATTATGCTTTCTGATAGGAGATGGACTCGAGTTGTTGCACGGTTTCCTGAAAGAATGCTTACCAACACTTCTTTCTTCTCTGATTTTCTAGTCAAGATACTTGCAACTTCTTGATCTACTCGATTTTGTTTCCTTATCCATTTTATTTTCTATTCTATCTATAATTTGCATCAATTTGACATTCAATTCATCTTGTTGTGCCTTGGATCTCATAAGACTTTCATTATCATTCTTATAGCTCTCCCCATCTTTCTGCAATACTTTTGCAGTTTCTACCAAGTTCATGCGCTACCCCTTGGATTATGTACCATCAACACCCAAACTGACATTCAAATATCCAAATTCATCATCAAGACTATAAGTCCTTTGTGCATTCTCCGTAATTTTAATCATTTGTACTAACTCTGTCCTACTCTAATTGTTGATAATTATGCAAAATGTGTAGGCAATTAAGATTTGTTATATGGTTTCATGCAACAACTACATGAAAAATTTGCACCATTTTGTCATAATCCCTTCCTCATATTCCTTCATTAATTTTAACATTCCAAACTCTAGTGTGCACAACCGCACATCATTGTTCTTGCATGCATCACAAATATATACCTCTTGCCAATATTTGTTTTGAGCAACTAAACTCTGCACTGTGCAACACCAATTCTTATCACACACATCTATTCATGTTAGAATATGTCCCATACAAGTACAGTCTAGGCCATGCTACTCCACACATCACTTTGATATTTCTCTGATACCAATTTGTAATGTCCCTAGCCACCCTAGGATAGGCCACATCACACAACCTCAACTTTTGTATCTCTAAGTCAACCAAGTTGTAACATCCCCAGCGTACGAATGAGAAATGTTTCTCCAAAATTTCACTATGCATATTCTACTCTAACACATGTCTGTGCAGTATCACTTGAAGTAATGCAATCAAATCAAGCTTAAGTCATGCCATGCAACTTATAACATCATAAGAAACATTCTTTTTACAATGCAACATTAAGTAGTGGAAGTAACTCAAATAAGTGTGCCAACTATCATGTTCATAACATTGTATAATTGTCCACACATCCATCTAGGCCTCATGTGCCACTTATGATTTCACTATCTGGGAGGTCTATTTCCTTAAACCTACACATGAATTCCAACTTCTTGATAAACACAGGATACAACCCTCAACACTCGACCACTCAATCTTCTTCCATGCCGACTCATAACCAAAATCACAAGGTTAACTTAATTGGAAACACTAACCACATTTTTCATATCCATGCACAACTACTAATATAAGCTACAATCACCATTTTTACATGTGCAAGAAAAATTAAATAGAATAACAATAAATAGTTATATGCAACAACATACAATAATTAACCCATGTAAAACATAAATAAACAAGAACATAGTAAACAAGATAAGTACATTAAGAACACTTATCTTTTATAAAAGTCACCAAATGTGGCCTTGATTCACATGTTCCTCCTAGCCATAGACGTTGTTGATCATAATATTTCAACAACATGTTACCACAGAGCTACAGCTCAACTCCATGAGGGAAAAATACTTTTGGTGACTCACTAAGGTCTGGCTCACAACAAAATTAATCAATAAAACGTGCTCATTATTGCAACTAGCCCATAGTCCCTCATTCCCCATGCACCTGTCACAACCAAGGAATTTTTCCCCTTCTCTTCTCAACATTCCTTCTACTTCCCTCCCCAGGGTTACCATCAACAGGCCGAACTAGAAGTCTTTGATCCCTATGAATGATTCTCAACGCACCAAGGAACAATTATCAACAATACTCTCACTTGGAGAGTATGCTCCTGAGTCTGAAAACCACTTCTCAACAACCAATCTCTCACCCAGAAAGATTGCTCATGGTCTCTCAACCCGTCTCCTCAACAGTAACTCGGGTTACAACCTCTCAATTCCTTACAAGATTCTTGGTGAAGATAAAGTAAAAATCGAATTCTCCATACACTCTAACCCCCTTATGTTCATGAGAGATTGAAACATGAATTATTTCCCCGAATTCCCTTTTGAATAAATCCATAATAATGCAATCAAGCCCAAAATACACTAAGGATAGCAATATATATTGCATTCCTTCCACTTGACACTTTTTACCGTTAGAAGTATCTTTAAGCCACTTGGTAAATCGTTCCCTTCCCTCAAGAAATTAGGTTAAAAACATATCTATATTACACTTTTTGGAAATAATATTAAAATATTACCCCTTTTCCCTTTTTTGGTGGAGTCATCCCCCCATCTCTTTTCATCTCATTTTGTCTGTGTGTAGTGATGAAATATTATATTAATAACCATGATTATAATTTTATGGATAGGAACGATGGCCTATCTATGTCCCGACTCACTAGCCTCATACTCACATAGGCTCTCTGGCCACAATGCATAAACAGTCATACACACTTCTAGGTCATTACTGTGCACTTTCCCAAGTGCGTGCAACATGATACAATTTGTGCACTTTCCCAGGTGTGTGCAACACAGAAAATGTGTGCACCCTGTTTTAATAAAAAATCTTCTTGCACTTACTCATATGCATGTAACACCAAAACCGGTGCCAATGTCTTACCAACATATTACATAAACCATTAGTACCAATGGTTCACCATCCAATATGTACAATTACAAAGAATTATGGATCAGGGACATTACAATGGTTGATATTTTTTTCCACACATCTACTATTCATTTCTTATACCTTCAACCTAATCTACCATAACCTAGCCTAATGTTTCCTACCCTTTACGTAAACTTTAATAACTATTGAAGATGGACAAGGTGGATTTCCCCCTTTTTTACTTCTGATTCCAAATTTGTTGTTGCAAGTGCATGCAAATCAACCTTGAAACTTGGACCATACTTTTGATTTTAATACTCAAGAGATTCACATATTTGTTACTCTAAACAACTTCTTTTAAATCAACTTTTTTTAAAATGCTTATATATTATAAAATAAGATTGAAGTTCTT
>ML791880.1:144026-171670 GCA_009831015.1 Picea engelmannii
TATATATAACCTACCATATCCATAGCAACTACTACAAGTAATATGTAGCAACTTAATCGATCCATAGAAACTACTACATGTTTGATAAACAACATATATATCTTAATGCAGGATTTATTCGTTTCAAATTTTTTGTGGGTGAGTTCAATTCTATGTAATGCTTCCCTCTTCAAAACTTCACACTTACCATTGGAGGGTGAATTCATTTTTATGTAATGCTTCCCTCTTCAAAACTTCACGCTTACCTAGATCACATATTTTGAATTATAAACAAAAAAAAATTACATTAATTATAGGGATCCATAACAACAACAAATTGGCCATTCCTCCTAGCCACAAGCTCTTTTTGATACTAGTATTCTTTATGTGAGAGGCCACCCCTAAGTTGAATCTATGATTCCACAAGGGTAAATTCCTAAAGCTTGGAACTCTAATCTTCCTCACTTAACACACTTCTTGAATTTACAAAGAGTTAAACTATCCAACAACCATCTGAATTATCTAGGCCTCTTCCCCCTCAGTGTGCACAAAACCAACACTTCGATCCCCTTTGCTGCTAAATAGTCCCTTGGTCTATCCCACTCCCTCTAGTTCTTTAACATAGGTTTCGAGAGAATCTCTATGCTAGAATTCTAGGGATAATTAATTGTTACCAGGGTATTGATGTTGTAACCATGGTAGAATCATTTTTATTTTTAAATTTATACTTAGTTTATTCTTGTCATTTTAACTGTAACTAATTTTATAATGCTTAATCATGAAAGGGTTAGATCAAAACATACCCTTCAACCTGAAATGAAGAGTAACCCTTGAAATTTTATCATTGTTCAGGGTTAAAATTATTTTAATAGTAATGAGTGTGATTCAACAGAGGTGGGACCTATGATGTTGATAAAGGATGAACAATAAATTGGTAGGGTTAGGTGTCGATGAAGTAATGGGGACATTATATTTTTAATGATGAACAAAAAAGTGGAGTTAGGTGTCGATGAAAGTAATGGAGCCATTATATTTGGTATTTTGGGTTTGTACAAATTATGTTTTATTTTTTATTGTATGAAATATAGGAATATGTGGCATTATAAAAAAAATTGCAATTTATATTTTTAATTGATTTTATATTTTTGACAAATATTTTTCAAATAAAATTGCTCGACCAATAAAAAATAAAAAATATCTAATTTTTGTTAGCCATGATGGTTTTAAAGTACTTAGCCTAGGATTATTCTTTCTATAATAAATATTGTTAGATTCGAGATACTTCTAGAACTTGGTCGTTTCATTGGATTAGTAATAAAAAGAATAAATATATTCTTCATTTATTAAACATGGACACTTGTCATATTCACATGATTATGAGATAATATGTCCATATTAAATTTAGTGTAGAAAACGAGAAAGATGACTTGCATGAATTATGTAAAAAATAATTCCCTTAATTTATAAAAGTTGTGTATCTGAAAACACTTTGGTATCATAGTGGTATTAGAGCTTGCTATCATGAATATGTTGAAGAGGAGCACTGAATATTTTAGAGTACTTAGTAGTGTTGGACTATGATTGTTTGGTACATCTATTGTCCAGTTTTGTTAAGGATAAAAAAAATTAAATTTCTAATTCAAATTAATTAACAATAATTTGTAGATTCAAGTTTTAGATCCGTATATTGGCAAGTCAATAAATTACCCCCAGTACTGGAAAAAAGTATCTTTCAAAAAGTATCTTTGGGCATATATACCCCTTTCTTAAATCTCTTCAAGTTGCATCTGCAACTTCTTCAGTGTTGACATACTCATCCTGTAAGGAGACTTTGATACATGTCTTTCTCCCAGCATCATATTTAGGGATAAATCTACATCTATTTTTGGAGGAAATACCGGTATATCTTTAAAGACATCCTCAAATTCCTTTATTACTAAGCAGTCTTCTGCATTTGAAACTTTATCCTTAGGTGCCTCTTCCATGTGTGCTGCAAAAACTTGACATCCTTTGCCAAAAAATTTATTCAACTACAATGTTGAAACTTATTTGATAGTCACAACTCTTGGAATTCCTTGAAATGGTCTCAAATTTCCTTCCTCATCCAAATAAGTGAATTCCTTATTGTAATAATCTAGGAAAACATGGTGCTCGTCCAACCAATCCATACTAATGAGGAAATCATATGAGACCAAAGGCATAATATTCAACTTATCTCTAGTGCGTAGTCCATTCATCTCCATAGGATATCCCTTGACCATTTCATTAATTTCCTCTTTGCTCCTATAGCTAACTGCACCAACCAAGGTTATCCAAGCTTGCTTAGTGGAAAATGGAATCTTACCACCATATCAGGATCTAGATAACAAGGACTAGATCTTGAGACAATTAAAACAGCTCAGCTTGCTTGTTATCCAACGCGTCGTAAATCTTTGGCACATTTCTACCCATGTCCTCCACTATCACAACTTGTTGTATATTGTGTGCAGTTTTCACTTTATCACCTCTTTGAGGGCAATTTCTGCATATATGATTTCCACCACAACCTCAACATTGCATCTTTTGTTTGCATAACTTTTATCTTACTATTTTTGACATTTTGGGCTCCTGGAGAGTCATCTGTCCTTGCATAGTGTTTCTAAAAAATGTTAGATTATACCTTTTCTTCCTCTTATCCACCTTTATTTTCATCTTGTCTTCCCAATATTTTTGGAAATTCACTCTTCCCCTTTGTTCTCATAAAGACACTTAGCACACCTTATGGTTTCTTATAACATTTTAATGTCATCATATTGTATCTTATCATTGATAAATTAGGGTATCCCACTTAGATACCTCTGAATCTTCACTTGTTCATCCTTGATAAAAGGAACATATTTCAACATCTCTAAAAATATTCTTTCGTACTCATCTATCATCATGCTACACATATTAGTTCGAAGAACTCCTTCATTTTCCTATCATAGTACCATTCGGTTAAGTATTTCTTTTGGAAATACCTATTGAACTCTCTTCGAGTCACTTTCTTCTCATCAATGTGTTGTACTTTCATGTACTGATCCCACCACATTGATGCCTTTCCTTTTAATTGATAGATAACAATTATCCCTTCTGCCTGTGCAGAATAATTATGCAGTTAGAAATACTTTCTCATACCCAACAACCAGGTCTCCACATATTCATCCTTATTGTTCTCACCGTCAAAGGTAGGAGGCTTGATCTTATTCATTTCTCCTTGTATCTTGTCCACCCTATTCCTTCTATTATGCTTTCTGAAAGGAGATGGACTCGAGTTGTTGCACATTTTCCTGAAAGAATGCTTACGAACACTTCTTTCTTCTCTTATTTTCTCATCATGAGACTTGCGACTTCTTGATCTTATCGATTTTTTTCATTATCTATTTTATTTTATATTCTATCCATACTTTGCAACAATTTGACATTAAATTCATCTTGTTGCGCCTTAGCTCTCATAAGAATCTCATTATCATCCTTATAGCTCTGGACATATTTCTGCAATACTTTTACAGCTTCTACCAAGTTCATGTGTTCTCCCTTGGATTATGTACCATCATAACCCAAACTGAAATACAAATATCCAAATTCATCATCAGGACTATAAGTCCTTTGTGCCTATTCCATGCTTTTAACCTTCTATAATGACTCTTTCATTCTCTAATTTCTTATAATTACACAAAATTTGTTGGCAATTCATATTTTTTATATGGTTTCATAGAAAAACTACATGAAAAATGATTTTTTATATGGTTTCATGCAAAAACTACATGAAAACCTTGTGCCATTTGTCAGAATCCCTTCCTCGGATTCCTTGAATAATTTTAACATTCCAAGCTCTAGTGTGCACACGCGCACATCATTTTTCTTGCGTCCATCACAAACATATACTACGCGCTCATATTTTTTTGCGCAATTAAACTCTGCACTATGGAGCACCAATTCTTAACACACACATCTATTCATGCTAGATTATGGCCATGCAAGTATAGGTTGGGCCATGCTACTCCATACATCACTTCTATATTGCACTGATACCACTTTGTAACGTCCCTAGCCA
Organism: Picea engelmannii; assembly: GCA_009831015.1. NCBI lineage: Eukaryota > Viridiplantae > Streptophyta > Pinopsida > Pinales > Pinaceae > Picea > Picea engelmannii. The sequence goes on from ML791880.1 coordinate 148,081, forward strand.
CCCTAGGTTGGGCCATGTCACACAACCTCAACTATTGTAGCTCTAAGTCAACAAAATGTAACATCCTTGTCGTACTACTAAGGAATGTTACTCTAAAGTTTCAATGCATGAATTCTAATCTAACACATGTTCGTGCAGTATCAATTGAATTAACACACTCATCTCAAGCTTGATTCATGCCACACAACTTATAACATTGAACAAAACATTATCTTTACAATACAACATTAAGTAGTGGAAGAAACTCAAATAATTGTGCCCACTAGCATGTTCATCAGACTATATAATTGCACACACATCCATCTAGGCATCATGTGCCACTTATGATTTCACTATGTGTGAGGTTTATTTCCTTAAACCTACACATGAATTCCAACTTCTTTATGCCAATAGGCTACAACCCTGCACACCCGACCACTCAATATTCTTTCATGATGACTCATAACAAAAATAACAAGGTTAACTTAACTAGAAAGAATAACCACATTTGTCATATCCATGCACAACTACTAATATAACCTATAATCACCATTTTTACATGTGCAAGCAACATTAAATAAAATAACAACAAATAGTTATATGCAACAACATACAAGAATTAACCCATGTCAAACATAGATAAACAAGCACACAGTAAACAAGATAAGTACATTAAGAAAAAATATCTTTTATGAAAGTCACCAACTGCAACCTTGAGTCAGATGTTCCTTCTAGCCATAGACGTTGTTGCTCATAATCTTTCAGCAACAGGTTACCCTTGAGCTGGGGCTCAACTCCATGAAGGAAAAATACTGCTGGTAACACACTAAGGTCTGACTCACAACAAAATTACTCAATCAAACGTGCTCATTGTTGCAACTAGCCCATCGTCCTTTATTCCCCATGCACATGTCACACCCAAGGAATTTTTCCCCTTCGCTGCACAACATTCCTTCAACTACCCCACATCCCTTCTCAGGGTTACTAGCAACAAGACAAAAATGAAGTCTCTAATCTCTGCAAGTAATTCTAATCTCACCCAAGAACAATTCTCAGCAATACTCTCACTTGGAGAGTATGCTCCCGAGTCTAACAACCAATATCTCACCCAGAAAGATTGCTCACGGTCTGTCAACCCGTCTCCTCAACGGTAACTCAGGTTACAGCCTCTCAAATCCTTACAAGCATCTTGGTGAAGATAAAGTAATAATCAAATTTTCCATACAGTCCAACCCCCTTATGCTCATGAGAGCATGAAACATGAATTCTTTCCCCGAATTCCTTTCGAATAATTCCATAATAATGTAGTCATGCCAAAAATACACTAAGGATTGCAATATATATTGCATTCCTTCCACTTGACACTTGTCACCTTTAGAAGTATCTTTAAGCCACTTGGTAACCCGTTTCCTTCCCTCATGAACTTAGATTAAAAACATATCTAGATTACACTTTTCAGAAATATTATTAAAATATTCCCCCCTTTTCCCTTTTTTGGTGGAGTCATCACCCCATCTTTTCTCGTCTCATTATGTTTGTGTGTAGTGATGCAATATTATATTAATAACCATGATTATAATTGCATGGATAGGCGCGCTCGTCTATCTGCGTCCCGACACACTAGCGTCATACTCACACAGGCTCTCTTGCCTCAATGCATAAATAGTCATATATATATATATATATATATATATATATATATAACTCAACACCGCACACTTCTAGGTCATTACTGTGCACTTGCCCAAGTGCATGCAACACAATAAAATTTTCGTACTTGCCTAGGTGTGTGCAACACAAAAAATGTGGGCACCATGTTTTTATAAAAAATCTCTGTGCACTTACTCAGATGCGTTCAACACCAAAACTAGGTGCCAAAGTTTTTCCATCATATATATATATTACATAAACCATTAGTACCAATGACCCACCATCTTATATGTAAAATTACAAAGGGTTCTAGATGAGGGACATTACATTGGTTGTTATTTTTTTCCACACATCTACTATTCATTGCTTAGACCTTCAACCTAATCTACAATAACCTAGCCTAATTTTCCCTCCCCTTTACCTAAACTCTAATAACTATTGAAGATCGACAAGGTGGATTTCCCCCTTATTTACTTGTGATTCCAAATTTGTTATCCCAAGTGCATGAAAATCAACCTTGAAACTTCGACCATACTTTTGATTTTAATACTCAAGAGATTCACATATATGTTACTCTAAATAACTTCTTTTAAATCAACTTCTTTTAAAATGCTTATATATTATAAAATAAGATTGAATTGACTATTTCAAAAAAATATAGATGTAACATACCCAACCACTATTGTAACACTCCATTTCCTCCTTCTAACTTAAATTTCTTCTTTGATACCATTATATCACATACCCATTAACATTTTTGTATAGTTGAGACTATAGGGTATCTAAAAAAACACCATAATCTCTTGCTTTGAAACTCAATGTAAACGAAACCATGGATCTACAACCACTTTAATATATATATATATATATATATATATATATATATATATAAACTACTATAGGTAATATGTAACAACTTAATGGATCCATAGAAATTACTACATGTTTGATAGCAACATATATATCTTAATATAGGATTTATGTGTTTCAATTTTTTGGTGGGTGAGTTCATTTCGATGTAATGCTTCTCTCTTCAAAACTTCACGCTTACCCATATGACATATTTTGAATTATAGACAAATTATTTTGTATATTAATTACAGGGATCAATAACAACAAACTTGGCTATAAAGTCTTTAAAGATATTCTAATCAAAACCACTACTTGGGAAATGAATAAGGAAAAGATTATAAATAAAATTTTCCTTCCAAATAATTCAAGAGAGTGCATACTAAAAAGCACTTGCATTCAGGAAAATGAGGGATCCATAACAACAACTTATAAAATCTTTAGAGATATTCTAATCAAAACCATTGACTGGGAAATGAATAAGGAAAATATTATAAATAAAATTTTCCTTCCAAATAATTCAAGAGAGTGCATACTAAAAACTATAATAATATGCACTTGCACTCAGGAAAATCACTAGGAAGTAAAACAACATGCACGTATAGAAAATAGATTCTTGAATTCAAGTTTCCAAGAGAAAACCTCGTAGGATCTCAAAAGGATATTTCCTAAGGTTCATATATTTGATATTAGGAATATTTAATGGGAATATGAATCTTTCTTTCACACAATCCTTTTAAATACTTAAGGTACATACCTTTCCAATGCATTTTCATACAAAAGGACATAATCTATACTTAAAATGATTTCATGGCTTTGTTGTAGAATTAAACAACAAAAGAAAATTTACACCACCATCAACATTAAATTATTATCTCACTACATACACTCAATCCTCCACAATAAAATTCAGAGTAAAAGCACATTAATAAATTCATAACAAGAGCATCAACCATTTCTACACAAATATAAAACAATAAAAGAACACTTATTTATCTAGTAATTCACCACCTATTTACTATAGAAGAAGTACATTTCTCCTAGCCGCAAGCTCTTTCTGATACTAGTACTTTTTATGTGAGAGCCCACCCCTAAGTTGAATCTATGATTCCATAAGGGTAAATTCCTAAAGCTTGGAACTTTAATCTTCCTCACTTAACAAACTTTTGAAATTTACAAAGAGATAAATTATCCAACAACCATCCCAATTGTAACATCCCACTTTGGCGCACTGAGCGAACTTATTCTTTGAGGACACTTGCTCGCAAGTGATCCGGATTAGTATGCTATTAAAACTTTTGATTTTTATGAGGCATTATGAGATGATAAAATGTTGTATTACCTCTTGGACATAGACATGTGTTATTGACTCGATTTTACTGAGTGTGCAGGGTTTTGGACCTTGAGGATGCGGAGGCATCGATGGAACCCCTTGGGCTCTGGATCGAGTCAGGGAATGTGCCATTGGGGTTTGATTGTTTTAGTGTGATATTGGTGAATCTGATTAGATGCTATGATGTGGATATGTTCTGACATGATTTGTTGATGATACAGGCTGACGATAGCTTGTCGACCAGACTCACATATGGAGTAAAGGGGTCACACACGACTATCAGAGAGGTTGATGGAGAGGTGTGGACAATAGTCCTGCCACAGCCTACTAGCACTCTCGCCATGGCTCGAACTGTAGGTTAACAATTACCTAGTTCGAGAGGACCCACGATGCTGTGAGGGCAGACTGCGACAGTCGCTCACGATGATTCTAAGGGGTGCGCAATAAGGCGGGGGTCTTATTCCTTAGAAGCCCTTAGTCTCCCACAAGTTCACTTGGTGGAGTGTTGACTACAAGGGTTATTGATGTATACCAATTAGTCAAGAGGTGAGTGGTACCCTTGGAGCACGTGGTGCGTCCTGAAGGGCACATCGCACAAGGGAACAAATGAGGCGAGTGGCACCCTTGGAGCACCTAGTGCGTCCTGAAGGGCACATTGTGTTGATGATGATAGAGGGATGAACCTAGATGGCCCTAAGACAATTAACACATTAATAAATTTTAAAACAAATTCCCTAATTTAATGTCACCCAGTACAGAATCTAAGTTCTAAGTCTAAAATTTCGCTAGGGGTAAAATTTTGTCTACCTTTAAAAAATATATATATTTATATATAAAAAAGAATAAAAATAATAAAATTTAAAACCACTTAAGTAATAATTTTGGTCTTCATAAATTTTTTGGTAACATGAAGAGAGTAAGAAATTAAATAAAAACTGTGGATATAAAATGTAAGGAGGCAATTAATTTCTTTTAACTTTTGATAATTTAAAAAGGTACTAAATTAATAATAAAAGGAAAAAGAGGTTAATTTGCACAACTGTCGTTTTTAGCTCAAACAAAAAGGGGAAAGAGGGAAATATAAAACTTAGGAAAATAGGGAAAGGAGGTAACCTAAAGAGGGAAAGAGGGGAACTCAAGGTAAAAAGCGGGAAGCCGACTGAGTAAAGAATCTGCATTTAAGAACCTACTAATTTTAAAGTGATTTAGCAATTTCAATTTAGGGAAAGCCTTTAAAACCTGTAAGGGAATCTAGGGACACCTAGGAGTGATTTTAGGAGTAACTCTAGGTGGGTGAGGGAAATAAGACAATAAAATAATTAATGGAGGAATGTGGGGGATGGGTGACACTTGTACGAAGGAGAATTTTTAGGAATTTTTATTAAAACTTTAATTAAATGAGATTTAGGGAAGGAAAGGAAGTTCTAAACTCTATAAAAGAGAGGGAGGAGAAGGAAGAAGGGGGTATTCTGTTAGTGTAACGTTACGCTGCAGGAATATTGACTTTACTGATTTACTTGTGGGAGTTGGGATTTCCTAGCTCGGAGAGGAGTGGTAGCTCGGTCTTGCGAGGTGAGCTGGGAGCTAGACGTACCCTCTCGATAGTGTGTGGCCCATTTGCGGCTCGGGGGGCTAAGGGGGAAGGAGAGTACCCCTGGCATTGGCTGGGAGGTACCGATGAGGTCTCGACGGTCGACTAGCGGGAGAGCACGGAGCGTGGGACGTCATTCGAAGCAGGCAATAAGGCAATGATATGCTCTTTTATTTGTAGAGTAGAATGCATTAAGCCTTATGCTCGGATCTGAATATGGGTTGTAAATGAATTTGGCATGCTTATACCTAGTGTTATCTCGATTTACTTCAGCTTTTTATCTTGCTGGACATTTACTCTGCGTTTACATGATGAATGTGTTTTCATTTCTACTCTGCGATTTCATATATATTGAGTGTGTCTCACTGATGTCCATGCCGTTCTGAGTGTGTAATTCTTTTGGCTCGCGATTAAAATTTTCCTTCTGCTATTGATGTAATTCGGGGGCGAATTAAACTGGCGATTTTACCCTTGCTTCCACATTCCATAGACTGTGAGTTCATTAACCAATCAGCTACAGGAAGGCATTTTTCCCTCTTCGTATGATTTACTTCAGCAAATTACTGTGTTTTTATTTTAGAGTGGTTTCTCTCTGCAATTTGTCTCGCTGATGATTCTCTTGTTTAAAATTTATTTCAGAGTGATTAGAATCTGCATATTTAAAATAAATTACTTCTGCCCAACGTCTTTCTTTTACCTGGCATGCATCTCTTCCCTTCTGCCAGAATTTAAATGCACACAGACAAAAAGAAAAAAGAAAAAAAAATGAAGTAGTCGAGCCAGCGTGAAGTTAACCGCAGTTGATTCCTTCTCCCTAGCCCATGACTTGGTGGTGGACCAATGTTTCTGTGCCTGGCACCCATTTTTGTTGCCTGATTCGCATGTCTGTTTTGCATTGGACTGATCTGAGAGAACCCATTTGTTGACGATTCAATTCGTTTTGGAGCTCTCATTTCCACTGTGTATTACCTGATTTTGTCAACCCAACTTTCGATTTAAGCGTTGACCCAACTTTTCGATTTTTAATGTTACATAGTCGTATAGTCTTGTTACCTCCTGATTTGGTTAAGGGAAGTGTTACCTTGACATTTACATCTCAGCGATTTGGTTATAAACGACATTAAACTCTTAACCAGGTTTTACCTTTACCATTACCGGTCTTCTTTTAAACAACAGTAACTCTTAACCACTTTTGACAGCTTGGCGGTGGGGTTATATTAACGACATATTTAAGTTTTAAAAACTGTCTGCGTTTAACACTTTGTTTGCCTAACATCTCATATTAATGTCAGCCCCGTTTTTTTTACTGGAACCCAACATCCTCAAACCGCGAGTATAGGCATTGATGGCTTAGGAATTACTGTCAAGTTACAATTTCAATGTACAACGCATGCACTGCATGCACATTTAAATATAATTTATTAGCTGAATCGTGTAATTTCTCTTGGGCGAATCGCTTTAGACCATTCCTGCAATTTCATTTTTTTCTAACTTTTTATTTTAAAACGAATATTAGAATCCCTTAATGAAACTGCCAACAACAAATCCCTGCATGTAGAGGAATCTGTGTAATTGATTTATTGACATTGTTGCCCCTTGGGACAGCGTCTTAATGATGGTCGTATGACAACGCTGGAATGGGCAACACCTTCTTGATGTAATGGCAACAACTTAGCTTTTGGATCGCCGGATTTCCTTAATAGACTGAATCCGCCTGTGCCTTGACTGAGTTTTACGTTGACAGATGTAATAAGCAGTAAAATTATTAACGGTAAATGAAACGACAGTAAATTATTAATGCGAGTTGAATGATAGTTGGAAATTGTAGAAATTAGTGAATGGCAGTTATTGCCGGGGCATAAATTTTTAAATGCTAGTACTGATTGGGTGGTGAAATCTAATGGTAGTAATTTCTGTTGGGAGGGCAATTTATAGTTCAGACCACCATCGGAATTGATAGCCTGCAGATTTTGGGGGGTTTTATTTAGTGAAGAACTATTGCTGTAAGGGTTATCACCTTTAGTGGGCTACCTGTGAGATATTCCTTGCACCCAATAGTAATTTGGTATTCATTTTATTATTTAATAATGTTCCCTTTCTTATTTTTAATTTAATTAATAATATCTTTATTTGGATTTTTATTATTTTTCCATGTTATAGGTGTATCGAAATGTACATGAACCATTATAGTGTAGATTCCTTTTTATTCAGAGTGGATGATGGGTATGGGTATTTAAAATCTGTAATTAGATATCTTTATATGGTCCTGAATGGTTTGAGATTTTTATGATTAACATGTTTTGAGTGATGAAGTGTCATTTTTATTTATTATTTAAGAATAATAATAATAACAATTATTATGGGATGAGGAATTTTGTATAAGGATTGTTAAGAGGTAAATAATCTATTCTTGGATATTGTTATGTATATAATTACATGATTATTAGATAATGATTTTAAAATAGAATACTTATAACAATAATAATAATTTAAGGCAATTTGTCTTAGACGAAACTCTGATGACACTTGTAATTTAAAATTTTGTAAGTGAATTTGTTTTAAGGTTAATTTAGATTGTACCTTGATGATATTTGCATTCAGGCATGCTAAGATGGGCTCGCGTTAAATGACTAACACATACGCTGACTATTGACTAGCTTGACTCGGCGATTGATCGAGAATTTGGCGAAGTCGTTTTTATTTCTTGTGCCTTCTGTGGAATGGGTTGTTGTTTATTCATTAATGATTGTCCTTTTCTTATTGGCTTGGTTTTCTTGTGTTGGGCGGGATGTAGACACCTCCTTGTTCCTCAGAACAGTCGCCATCCCTGAGACCTTAAATGGTCAAAATCGATGGGAACCTGGGCTTGAGCGTTTCTTATGTGTCTTGGAGGTCCTAACCATTGCAGGGTAGGACAGGCGGGTAGTCAGTCTTATATTTTTGTCAGTCGATTGTCGTTCATTGCTTCCGGATGATTGATGTGCGTCTTAGATCATTATGTTGTTGTCGCAGTAGCATGCATCATGTTCGTCATCGTGTTGCGACATAGAGTATAATGTCTTTATTACCCTTGTACACACGCACACGCACACACAAAAAAAATAAAATTGCACTTGTTATGAGAGGTTGATGTCGTGACGAACGGGAGGTTCGTTACACCAATTATCTAGGCCTCCTCTCCCTCAGTGTGCACAAAACTATGACTTGAATCCTCTTTTATGCTAAATAGTCCCTTGGTTTATCCCACTCCTTCTAGTTCTTCAACATAGGTTTCGAGAGAATCTTTATGCTAGAATTCTAAGGATAATTAATTGTTATTGATGTTGTAACCATGGTAGAATAATTTTTATTTTGAATTGTATACTTAGTTTATTCTTTTCAATTTAACTATAGCTAATTTTATAATGCTTAATCATGAAAGGGTTGGATCAAAACATACCCTTCAACTTGAAATGAAAAACATATCCTTCAACTTAAAATTAAGATTAACCCTTCAAATTTTATCATCGTTTAGGGCTAAAATTATTTTAATAGTAAATGTTGATAAAGGATGAACAATAAAGTGGTAGGGTTAGGTGTCGATGAAGTAATGGGGCCATTATATTTTGAATGATGAACAAAAAGGCGGGGTTAGGTGTAGATGAAAACTAATGGGGCCATTATATTTGGTATTTTGGGTTTGTATAAATTATGTTTTATTTTTTATTGTATGAAATATAGGAATATGTGGAATTATAAAAAGAAATTGTAATTTATATTTTTAATTGATTTTATATTTTTGAAAAAAATAATCCTAAATTAAATTTTTCCACTAATAAAAAAATTAAAAATATCTAATTTTTGTTAGCCATGATGGTTTTAAAGTACTTAGCCTAGGATTATTATTTCTATAATAAATATTGTTAGATTTGATATATTTCTAGAACTTGGTCATTTTCTTGGATTAGCAATAAGAAGAATAAATATATTCTTCATTTATTAAACATGGACACTTGTCATATTCACATGATTATGAGATAAGATGTCCATATTAAATTTAGTGTAGAAAACAAGAAAGATGAGATATTTGCATATCTTGCATAAATTATGTAAATTTTCTTTTCCTTAATTTATAAAAGGTGTGTGTCTGAAAACATTTGATATCATAGTGGTATAAATTTAATAGTTGCACTATGATTGCTTAATTTATAAAAGGTGTGTGTCTGAAAACACTTTGATATCATAGTAGTAGTTGGTATCATAGTGGTATAAATTTAGTAGTTGCACTATGATTGTTTGGTACATCTATTGTCCAGTTTTGATAAGGATAAAAAAAATTAAATTTCTAGATTCAAGTTCTAGATCCGTATATTGGCAAGTCAATAAACTACCCCCAGTACTGAAAAAAAGTATCTTTCAATGTAGAACTATGCTATAATTTGGCTGGAAAACTATTCGTTGAATGCCCAAAGCTTGTAAGAAATAATTCTTTGAAATTGTGGATTAGTCCTTTGTTGTAACGATTTTCTCTTCTATCATATCAATATATATGATAGAAATTCTCGTATGTATTCTGATTTGTATAAATATGAAATAATATATGTCCAGCAACAATCTAAATTGAAAAGAGTGTGCAAAGTATAAGCACAATCGATGCTGCTGTTTTCGACATAGAAAAAGGAGAATACATAAATGCACAACAACTTCATTGACAAAACAAACAAACAAAGAAGGATTATTTCCATGAAATCTAACTCGACCCTTGTTGTCTCAATTACCATTCTGTAGTAGTATTTAGTAGCCATAATCTTCTTCCACCAGGGTTTATGCAGAGATTGACTGGGGCGGGATTGGACCCCATGATCTAATTACAAGACATCGATCAAGGGGTTGCAGCTTTAACCCTCCATGCTCAAATATGTGCACAGTCGTCACATCAAAATTCATTTTGACTTCATGGCTGGCTCAAAATCCACAGCTCCATCCAATTGGCCACCAAATCCTACCATCGTCCAAAACGATTCGTTGCAGTCACAGTTGAGGTCATGTAGCGAGAAGAATCCATCATTTTATGGTTTTATATGCTTTGATAGATCGCTGAAATATTTACCTCTGGCTGGTGGTTTCTAACATGGCCTAGATCAGTGTAGGACCACCGATGCTTATAGGTTAGCCCATAATCTTCATGGCTAACCCTACCGCTCGAGATCAATTTTATTCTTAAGATTATACAATGTGGGCATGGGCATCCTCCTATTTATTCGTAATGTTTCCATGGTTTCCATTCATATCGACATGCTAAACGTGTTTTCTATTCAATCAAGGTTTCAGTTGTGGGCTTGAGATCTCTCTCATTCTTGCAGAAAACCTAAGAAAAAGGCAACAACATCCACTGTGTGGGACTGGGTTAATTAGAAAGAGGGTTTGGGCAGTGTTCCAGGAAGGACGATCTCCGATTACAATTGGTGAACCCACCTTACTGACAAGGCGATTTCCAGTAAATTGACTGTAGCGAGATCACCAACAGATCTTCCACAATTTCCCTCGCATCAATTTTTTATTCTAAGTTTGAATGGTCTATCAAAAATAAAGAAGATCCTTTTTTAACATTTTCCATGTTCCATATTCCAAATGTTTGCATTGAGAGGCAGCCCAGTATTAGGTCGATGGACGTGGAGCTGACACCTGTGAAATTATATATATATATATATATTCAAATTAAATTAAATTAAGATAAAAGAAGAAAAAAAAGACTAATTAGAAGATGGTTCTATGCTAGTTTAAATGAATGGTTTATTCTAAAAGAGTTCAAATACTTGAAAAACAAAATATTTAAAATTTTTTTTGAATGTCTTTCATAAATTGGGATTTGAGGTTTCATGTAATTCAAGGAATGAAATAGTTTTGGGTAGAGATAATATTGTAATTTTTTTATTTTTTTAGTTTTTAAAGAAGAAATAAAGGGATTCAAAAGTCAAATTTTGAATTTTTTTTTTTTGGCAAATGTCTAACAAATTTTTTTATTTTATAAGAGTTGATTAGAGCCAAATGCAATATATAATCAATATTTTTTTCAAAATACTATAAGAGGTATAAGATTGTTTATCACTCAACTTATGGTGGTGATGTATTAGAATACATTTCAAGGTTAAATCACATCAAACGAGAAATAAGAAAAGTAGGAATGGCTATAATGAATGATAGTTCCATGGAAATTGTCATGATTATAGGGTTTCCACCCTCTTATAACAGTTTTATATAGACTTTGCACTTGATTGGCAAATTGGAGAAAACATCATTTGATAAATTGAGTGAATTATTAGCTTAGCATGATAAGACTTTTGGGAAGAAGAAACACTCTGGAGAAGATGTTTTCTATATAGGGTCAAGCTCTAGTAAAATGTCACGTTAAATTTCAAGAGGAAGAAGAGATCTCATTAATAATAGAAATTCAAGTGGCAATCAAAATCAATATTCTTTTTGACGATGTCAAAATCAATATTCCTTTTGACGAAGTGATTGAGAGTGTAGTCAAGGAAGAGGAAGCAATCATTTTCAACTCGATCATTGAGAATCATTATCTACTCGATCATGGAGACAAAACAAATGTTTGACAACTCATCCACACATACAATTTTGGACCTCTAGAAACATCTCTTAGAGGATGTAAGTGTATTTTAATTTTCATTGATAATTACAATTGAACGACTTGGGTAAATTTATTAAAACAAAAGTCAGAGGGATTTGAAAAATTCAACGTTTTTAGCCATCTAGTTGAAAAACAAACTAAAGAAAAGATAGATAATTTGACGACGGATAATGGAGGGGAATTAACCTTCAATCAACTCCATAATTATTGCAAGGATAAAATAATTAGAATGAAATTCACAAATCCCTACACTCTATGAAAAAATGTAGAGAAAGCAAGAATGAAAAGAACTTTGAAGTGCATAGAAAAATCTATGTTGAAATTCAAATGTTTAAGTTCCTCCTATTGTGTTGAAGCAATTAACACTACAACTTACTTAAGGAATAGATCTTGCATTGCTTCTTTGGATGAAAACACACCATTTAAATCTTGGTATGCTTTTAAACCTAAAGTTAAGCATCTTCAAGTCTTTGGTTCCATCTAGTATGCTTTATTTTCTAAGGAAAAAAGGACTAAGCTAGACTTTTGAAGTATGAAGTGTATGTTGATTGGATTTTTCAATGAAAAGAAGGGATATATGTTGGGTGTGTGTTATATTCTTTTCATGTGCATGGGGGGCGAGGAGGGGGGTGCATCAGATTTGACGATCCTCCCCCTAGTAGTGATGTATGTGTGTGTCAGGTGTTTCCCAAGGGGGTTCTCATGTCGACCAATATTGGCTACCCTGATAGGTGAAGGGTTCTTCCCAGATTCGATAGGGTTCAGGGCAGTGCCCTGAATTTTTTTTGGGCGGTTTTTGCTAAAAAAATTCTAAATTAATCTAAGATTAAGGGACTAGGGGTTTGGTAGCTACATAATACAAAAAATATTATTTATATTATATTGTGAATAGTGAAATTAATACAATAAAGAGTTGAGGGGTGAAATACCAAGGAAGGTTGGTTTTCTTCGAGTTAATGGTTTCCAGGGAAAATCTATGTGTACTATATGTATGATTCATCGATTAATTTATATTTTTCTTAAGGATCTATATGCATTATTTTTCATCACAGGTTTAAAACATACATGTGGTATCAGAGAACGTTTTTGGCTTTAGGGGGGCATCTTTGTTGCTAAGGGTTTGGCTTGCTCTTGATAGATCAATCTTATCTTGGTTCTGTGATAAACATGGGTTCAATGGGGGGTTTGCAGTGGTGATTTCTAAATTGGAGGTAATGTTGAGGAATTCTAGAATCAAGATTGAGAAGTTCAATGACCAAAGCTTTGATATATGGAAGCTCAAGATGGATGACCTTCTTTTATACAAAGAACAATGGATTGTTGTGGATCCCGGTACATAACCTACTAGTACGATGAAACAATATTCGGAGAAGTTGGATAGAAGAGAAACAAGTACAATTCGACTCTTCCTGGCATATTCTATGTTACTGAATGTCTCGAGAGAAGATAAAACCAAGGAAGTATGGGATAATTTAGGGGATTTATATCAATAAAAGTCCTTGGTAAACAAATTGTTTCTTTGAAAGACTTTGTATCATATTAGGATGGAATATGGAGATTCTATCACAAAGCATTTGAATTCCTTCAATAGTCTGGTAATTCAACTTATCTATGTTGATATTAATCTTTCAAAATAAGACAAGTGTATTACATTGTTATGTTATTTTCTAGACTCTTGGGATAATATGGTTGCAGCAATCGATAGTGTTGACGGGTCAAAATGGCCCATGCAATCAAATCAAGGAAAGTTCCTAGTGGAAGGTCTCAATTAGACCCACTCTCATTTGGGATAGCGCTTCCGACCAATTTATGGCCTGGTTACCTTATTAACTAAAAAACTGACTAAATATGAATCTAAGAACCGTAGGTTTTCAGATGAATTGAATCTGATGATTCTAACTAACTATTCCTAAAACTAAGATGCATGATCAAAGGTATAAGAGGAAAGTTTTAATTGATCCTAAAATAATCTATCTTTATCAAGAGTAGTCTACGAAACAAACACAGTAAAAAAAGATATTACTTGCATAGAATAAATTCATATAACAAGGAATATGGAATTTAATAGAGTAACCATTTATAATCAATAACAGTTGATTAGAAAATGAAGTTACCAGGTCATTGTATTCGTCAAGGAAGACAATAACAATCGTAAACAACAAAATATCAACTACGAAGTAATTCAAAGATTAACATTCAAAATTCACCAAATAAATATATGCATAGACATGAATAATCACTATCATACACATATAAACCATCATCTCCCAAAATGTCTTCAGTTCATTATTTAATCAACAATAAAAATACCAGTTGCCTCCTCAAAGAACAGAAAATCCTTGTGTTCCTTATATTCATCCCATTTATAGAATCACTATGGGACTACTCTACATTCCTTATCTTATTAACAATTGGGATTCTGAGGTGGCCCTTAAATTTCCCTTTCCGTACTAGGACATAGACATTATTACAGTGAAATTATTTTCTCAACAAAATTTTGGTTACAAAGAAATTTTTAGGAGAGCCCTCACGGTTTCGACTTTGCATCCATGAATTCCTTCCAACAGCTCAATTCTTCGATTATGGAATCTACTCGAAGTAGCTATGTTTTTTCGTATCTTCCTCTCACTTGCACATAGGAATGGTTATTTTTTCCCTGAGGCTTTGTTCAACATGTTGCAATGAATCCTATATCAGAGTGATTATTCTGGAGGGTTGGATCAATCTTGCTTCGACAACCTCCTTGTCAATTTCATTGATCGCTTCGATAACTCTCTAGGTGAGGTTCATTTTGGTGTCCACGTCTTCGACCATCATCTGGGTTGATGAAGATTTGTGGATATCCTTTAAGGCATCCATTCTGAATAGTGAGAGTAGGTTGTTTGTCAATCTCCATACCTCAGTTCTTGATGAAGTGACATGTTTCTGATACTTTAAAACATTTTCTATCGTTTTCATGCATGTCTCTAGGAGTCAGTGATCTAATATCCTTCACTCATTTAAATACATTGGAAAGGTTTCTGGAGTCGATAAAGTTTGTAGTGAGTCTGGCCAATCTGTGATTTTGTTGCAAGCTTCTAGGGCCTTTTGGTATTTTTCATGCGTTTCCTTCACTTGTGCATCGAACTTCATCTATTCATGTCTAATCATCATGATTCTATCGAGAACGTAGAACAATCTCTTCTTTGTGCTTCAAAGTTCTTCATTTTTATCCAATGCCTTTGCCTTCAAGATTTCGAGGACTAATGTTTTATTTCGGCTTTCTTCCACAATCCTCCTTAAGAGTTCATTGTCCTTCTGTACCTTTCTAATTTCAGCTTCGCCTAATCCATTAAAATATCTTAATTCTGCTAAATCTCCTCTGATCTTTGTGACCTCCAGGTTTTGTGAGTTTTTAAGATCTTGCATGTCGCTAGCATGGGATTTTGGGCCAATGACATTGACTCACTAAATTTGGATTGTAGGTATTTCTCTTGTTCCTGGAGTCAATTTTCCATCTGGTCTTCATAGGATTTCTTTTCTTCTTTAATTTATTCCATGTGCTCACTGGTCATAGATTCTTTGATAGTTGCTAGGGTTGTTTCAAACTCCGTAACTTTGTCTTTTTCGGCGTCTAGTGCCACTGCGACCTCATGGACCTATATTATGTTCACACCTGCAAAGGCACTAAGGGACGAGGTTGTTTGCATGGCTTTATCCTTCACGTCGAGTTTAGATTTCCATTTGATTCTCCTTTCTAGGACATCTTGGCTCACTTCATATTTTCCCCTTTTTATTTTGGGCATTCTCTTCTCTATGGCTCATGTTTTGTGGCTATATTAGTAGTCACCAAAGGATACCACTACTCCTTGAAAACCAAGTTCTTCTGAGGTGAGTGATACGCTCCATGGAATTGAATCCATGGAGGTGCATTCTTCTATCAAGGAACTGGTCACCCCATCCTCGGGATATACAATGATGATAGCATTAGAACCTGCTAAATTCGTGTCTCAAATTTTTTTATTATGGGCCTTATCCTTCTTATTCTTCTGTATTGTGAACCTTTCCTAGTGAGACTGATGTGGGTTACCTTGTGTTTGTTTCTTAAACTTCCTTTGTGTTGGATTTATGTGAGGGGGGATATTTACTTCATCTTTTCTCTTGCGCAACATGCTTTTATTTGGCTTCTTTCTTCTTCCTTTGTTGTTATCTCTCCTCGGCCTCTTCATATTTTCTCGCCAACTCAAATCATTTATCTCTTTTCCTTTGTTCTTCTTTTCTTAGATTTTCATTATCCTGGTGGAGGAGGGATCAAAACTATTCTAGTCTCAATGTTCTAACTTGTTCTTCATCCTTCCTTAATTGTAGTTGGGATACATCGATGGTGAGCCTTTGCACCACTTATTTGAAACTCATATCACCTCATAAAACATCCTCTGAGAATCGGGCCTCATGCATGGTTTGTGGTTCTAACCTGGCAGCCTTCATGTGCTCATACACCACATTTCGAGGGTCGTATGATTTGGGTTCTCCAAGACAGAGGCACAACTCCTTGAGTTCTTTTGCTTCCTTTTCCTCTTTCTTCTTGTTTTCCAAAGAGTATGACCCAATATGGATGGGGAAAATTGGCCAGTGTCTTTTATTTTTTTCTGAAAGGTAGGAAGTGACCCCCTTTTCCATAGCCTGATATCCAATCTCCCTAGCTAATACTTTTTCAGGCACATACTTGGGTAGAAAGTGTGGCGCTCTTGTTCCCCTATAGATCTAGATGTAAGTGTAGTATTTCTTCATGTACCAATCCCCTATATCTTTCAAACCTTTAAGAACTCCTGGAGAGATTCTGTGTGGGAAACAGAAGATGGCCTTATGCAAGGGAGAAAGGAAGTAGTCACAAATTTCATAGAAATATTTCTTGCAATTGACCTCCCATAGTTGAGAACAATAGGAGTGGATAGGGCTCTTTTCTAGATTCTAGGCCCAGTTAAATGATGGGAACAAATTTGTTTCACGTACAACATCTATAAGATAGGAAGACATGTAGAAGTTGGGATTTTTCATGCTCTTGGGATCCTAGTTGCGTTGTGCGATGCTGAATGAGAGAATGGTTTCCTAATTAAACGCTTGGCCATTCTGGGCTACCCTGTAAGCCATAGAGAACCATTCCATCCTGAAATGGGTGCTACTCTCCCCACCATAGAGCCTGCATATCATGGTATTTAACACCCTATACGGGCTTTTGAGATATCACCTTGGGATATATCTTTCACCTTTTTTCACCAGCCACTCTTCATCATAGAACCCATATTCCATGAGGGTCTTGAAGTCTTCATGTTTGACTCGTAAATGTTTGAGAAAAGCCTCATTCACGGCTACTTAGGTTCTGGGTTTCGATACCTTGCTCTAATATATTCTACTTTGAGTGAGGCGATTGAGAGACTCGAAGCATTTACTATCAATCATGTATCTTTCTGCAGATATAGGAAGTTGCATCATTGTATGGAAAAAACTCTAGGAGAGAGGATACATTATGTATCATGTTATTTTGGATATTCCTATATGCATCAATGTCTGGATCATCGAATGGGAATCTATCATTCTAAAAAATGTCCAGGATCTCGACGTAGTTGAAGTAGTGCTCAGTTGCATCATCGTTGTTGGTATAGGAAATGTTATATGGATTTGGAATCAAAGATGGAACCTGTGTTCCATAGGTTTGGATTTTTAGCTTTCTCATGATGATCCTAGAAATTTCATCACTTCTGAAAACAAACAATTTGAAAGTTAATAGATTCATCTCAGATGTTGAAAAACCAGTACTAAAATGATTTATATCATACTCACTTAGAGAGAGGGAACGATGATTAATCCAACTCAGATAGAGGAAAAACACGGACATGACTTTCAATTTACTTAGTAAGCAAGTGAAAAGAAACTCCAGGTTCAGTTATTTTAAAATATTTCAATGATTCCCCCCAAACCCAAGAGTAATCAATGAGAAAGGTGTTATACATCTTGGAACCAGTTAGAGGAGTACACATCATAGTAAATGTAATAGTGGGTGATTGGTGGTTATAACTGTTAAGGCACCAGAGAATTTGAAAAACCAGAGCAGCTAAACATCCGTCATCGTTGACAGTTGATGGAGATAAGAGGAGAGGATAAAGGTGAGATATAACCTCCGATGACAATAACATGTGATTTGTTTCTTAAGTTTAATTAAAGAGTTTAATATTGACTAAAAACTCCTTTTAACATTTATTTATTTTACCGTTGGATGCTAATCCTTCCTTCGTTAATGCTGACGAGACATCGAGATAGACGTAGGGCCCATTATTTTTCCAATCCTAATCTGAATGGTGGTGGAGTAATTGGTGACAACTCGATTCATGTATTCCATAGGATGAGTAATGCATAATCACTAGAGAGCAGAAGAAATGTCATTGTCGACGGGTAGTGTAGGTAAGAGAAAGTGCCCAAAGAAAATTTCGACAATGATAAGATTTTGTTGTAGAGTTCTAACCAATGTTCCCTTTCCACATGTAAGGGGAGGAAAACTTATGCATTGGTTGATGTATGGGCCCTGCACGAAAGGTAATTCTAAGGTGTCACTTGGTAAAAAGTTTTGATCATGTCATATGGGTTATGAATAGGAGAGAGAAAGGGTGTGTCGTCATCGACAAGTATGGGAAATTGTGTGAGGATGATAGGGTGTTGTTAATTTCTAATGACAACATTACAAAGCCTCATCTTCGGCCAAATATGAAGATGGGGGAAAGTGAGCACCATTTGGAATAATCCCAATGACGAAAAGGTATGGAGGAAGTGGTGTCAAAGGTGGGTGAAAGACCTAACTCCTGTGCCTAAATTCCAAGCATATAGATGAAGGTTCAAGAGCGATATCTCATGAAAAAAAAAGAGTGTGCCTCCCCACACTAAGATTGAAAAATTAAGTGGGGGCGGGGGGTTGTTGTTCCACCACAACAAATGGAGACTTACTGGGAAGAACCAGTTATATATAAGCTTAAAATAAAATACTAAAACCTCATCAATTGTATTGTTACCTTCAGATAGTTCATACAATTTACAGATTGAGGACCCCACATCAATAAGCCTTGAAAAAGTCAGAGGAAAAACCCATCATTGATGATCTTCTACATAATTCTAGTCGGTGTTTATGGGAATTATATACCATATCCATAGTGAAACATGAGGGTTACACAACCAAGAGATTCTTACCAACTAATAAGTATTGTATTTTTTTCCTCACCTCTCTTTCACGGCATTGCTTTGCTGCCAGTGAGCATCCATAGCCCCGATGAAGATTCCTTTGTATCATACAAGCATAGCCCCACTTCCAACGAGTTTCCATAGCCTCGAAATATTTTCTCATACTTCCCACACTTTTGGTAGTGCTTTCAACTTCCTTGTGTTCATGTTTCTCCGCCTTCATTTTTTTAGATATAAGATTTATGTATTTCTTTTGCAACATATTTGAAGGAGAGTAGGAAGTGGGGTGATACGAGAGTTACATTTTTATTCTAGTCTCAATCGACAGTTCATTCCTGTGTGTTCCTAAACAAGAGTTATTGATAGAGTAGAGTCAATGGAATCATGGGTAATACTACTGGATGTATGCAGAAGACATTGAACTCGGAGAAATTCAGAAAACTTGAGTGGAACACAAGAAAGTGTTGAGAGTGGTCACACATAGTAAATATGAGTGACATGAGCTATTGGAAGGTATTGAATTTTTGGGTCAAATGATTTCTCTTGGAATGAGTGAACCAATTCCTGTTTCCCATACCATCATATTTTATGAGGAAAATGATGAGTTATAGGTCGCTTGATTACTGCTAAATGGAAGATATCAAAGAAAAAGGTGGTTGCATGGATTGAGCCATTCAAGGTTTCAGTTGTCAAGAGGAATTGATACAGAGTGGTGAATAGATAGTTATGGTGAACTAACAAGTGCAAAGAGAAGAGGAAAATTGAAGAAAAATTCCAAGGAAAAGAAAAAATGGGAAAAAAAAAGGATGATTGGGGTGAAAATAACATAAACAAGGGAAAGAAAATTGAGGAAATTCCTATGATGTACAAGAATAAATTACCATGGGTGATTAGGAGAAGTCTTTTTTGAGGACTTGACCATTGATAGGGAGCTCCTCCTCCTTTACCTATAATTTCCTAAGTCTGAAGATCCCATGACCTATTTTTTGGTGGATCAGATAGGGTCCCAACCACAACTTTTGAAATTTGGTGTGTTTTCCCTTTATTTCATTAGATTTATCCCACTTGAGTACAAGGTCTCCCTCCTGAAAATATTTATTACCTACATCCGATTTTTCAAACCATTTTTTGATTACCTCTTGATGGTGAGTTAAGTTCATTTTAAATTTATCCCTTTCTTCTTTTAGCTTTAACATCATGTTTAACCTCTCCTGCATTACTGGGAAAGCCTCATCTCATATGGATTGGGATAATTTCAAGGGTGGTAGGACTGTTTGGGTAGGTATAGTGTCTTCTTGTCCATAGACTAGGAATAAAGGGGAGATACCGATGGATGAATTGGGGGTTACACTGTCAACCTAGAGAGAATTCTACAAAGCAAGGTGCCAGTTTCTTTGATGGTCGTTTAAAGTCTTCTTCATAATTTTAATGATTTTTTTATTAGTGGATTCTTCCAATCCATTCCCTTGTGGGTAAAAATTCGTTGAATATTTAACTTTGATATTTCTTTCAAGAGAAAATTCAGTCAATTCTAGAGAGGAAAAATATTTCTCATTATCAAAGACTAATAACTCAGGAAATCCAAACCTAGTGATGATATGAGATTCAAGTAATGAAGTCACTTGGTTTTCTCTTATAGTATTCAAATGGACCGCCTCGCTCCATCTGGTAAAATAGTTAGTTGAAGTCAGGATGTATTTATGTATTTGGGAATAATTGAGATTTATTTCCCCAATTATGTCTAGTCCCCATTGTTAAAATGGTCGTTCAACGATCACTGGCTATAGGGGAAATGCATATTTCTTCTCTCCTCCTATCGGCTTTTGACATTTCTGGAATTTCCTCACGTGCACATTAGAATCCTTGAACAAGGTCGGATAGTAGTAAACAACTATGATAATTTTATATGAAGTAGTGTCTCCACTGAAGTGTCCTCCAATTGGTCCAACATGGAGTTCGGATAGGACCTTCTCAACATATATCTTCTCAACACATCCTAGGAATATACCATCATAGTTTTTTTTGCATAGAATCCCTAGATAAGCTGGTATTGAGAAGATTTGAGCATGAGGTCCCTTTTCTTTTTGGGATCCAAATAATTTGTGGATGATCTGTGAGTCAAGTAGTATTTTATTTTGTAGAACTAAGGTTCTGAGCCAACCGGGCTGTAACATACATCTCTTTCAAACAACTCATGATATCGATACATGGAATCTTTATGTGGTTTAATACAGGTGGATTCAATAGCTGGTTTGCATAGTCCTTATCCTTTAATGATTTTCTCTAGATTGATATCTAGGTCATACTCCTATAGCGATGTAATTTAGTTGGCCCTATTTTCTGCTAAGTCTTTCTGTACTAGGAGATTCCTGACAGCGGAGTAAGGAACACTGACGTTGGTTTTAGATTTGAGAAAGAAGGGAATGAAGTGATTAATAGATTTAAATACCACGTAGGCATGTTTATCTACTTCATGATATTTTATCTCAACTCCTTCTAGGCTCGAACTCATAAAATCCACAGGGAACTCATATCCTTCTAGATTCTTCTATGTTAAGACAACTGTGAATGCGATGCTGGAGGACAATGTGTAAATATTGAATTCTTGATTAAAATATGGGCTAGAAAAAGTAGGGGATTATGCGATGTCTTCTTTGATCCTATTGAAGGCTTCCATTTTTTTAGGCCCCCATTTGAATTCAACATTATTTTTAATCATGTCTTGCAGGGGTTTTACCGTTTCGGTGATACTAGGGATGAATCATCTCATGAAATTATCTTCTCGAGGAATGACTGCATGGACTTATTATTGTGAGGGGGAGGTATTTTGGTGATTTCTTCAGTTCTCTCAAGTTCAATTTGCATACCATGTTTGGAGATGATGAAACCTAGGAGTTTGTTTCATCAACGACGAAAATGAATTTCTTCAGGTTGAGATAGATGTCATATCTCCTGCATCTGTTGAATACCTTCTTCAAGTGAGTGATGCATTATTTTCGATTCTTTGAGAATATGGTCACACCATCAATATATACTATGATGCATGCTCCTAGAAGGCCTCTAAAGGCAATGTCCAAGGATCGTTGAAATGTTTCTCCCACATTGATCAATCTGAACGACATCTTCCTATAAGCATATGTTCCCCATTTGGTTCTGAATGTTAACTTTATCTGATCTTCATGATCCACCAGGACCTGGTTGTATCTAGAGAATCCATCTAGTAGGGAGAGTGTTTTTGAGCTAGACACACACTGTAGAATTTGTTCAATGGGGTGTACAAGGTAGTTGTCTTTCTCTAAGGCTCTGTTTAAATTTATAACATCAACACAAATCATAATATCCTCATTCTTCTTCCTTAATGGTTCTAAGTTGGAGATCCAATGTGTATGTCTTACTGGTAATATGATTTTGGTGGCTAACAACTTATTTAATTCTTCTTTGACCTGGGGTTCAACGTCGGGGTGAATATTCCTCAGCTTTTGTTGAAATGACTTAGTTTAGGGTTTCATGGTAATGATATGTTGTATGATTTTTGTATCATGTGTATTGAGATCCTCATAATTCCAGGTGAATATGTCCTTGTGTTCATTGAATAACTCGATGTATGACTACCTTTCTTCAGGGGAGTAGTTTTTACCTAGATTAATGTTTTGAGGTTTGATATTTGACCCCAAGTTCACTACTTCAAACTACATGTATGAGCTATTAGTCTTGTAGTTGGTAACCTTTTTGAATTTGTCTTGAAGATCATAGAGATTTTCCAGTATAACCACATTCCTGGGGATACTATTGGTTGATATTTTTGTGCTCCTCATGTAAGGTTCTACGTCACAGAGCCTTATAAAACCAGAAATATATATATATATATATATATATATATATATATATATATATATATATATATATATATATATATATATATTAAGGAAATGCTATCCTAACATTCCATAACATCATAACCATCATATATCCATTCAATTTAATTAAAATTTACGAACATATTTTAATTCACTTACGAACAACAACATAACACTGTAACAAATACATAAAATAAATTACCTCTTCCTGATGCTAACCCCGATCTCTGTTGGTCCAATGCTGAAGTTGAAACTGTGCCAAACACTGCCCAAAACCGAGTTTTCCTCCCTGCCAGCTAGGAGCAGCCTGTCCGGCTCCCTAGCTCTAGGATACTGTAAGGATATCCTGGCCCCCATGCCCAAAGCCCCCAGCAACCCGATGCCCCTGCAATGGTTCACTAAAAATTCCAATATCAAAACTCCCCACACCAGAAAAAATATCCCAAACAGAAATCTAGTCCCCCTCCAAAATACTTTCCCCCTTCCAAAATAATGAT
>ML791880.1:171771-188106 GCA_009831015.1 Picea engelmannii
CCCCCCCCCCCGCGTATACGTAAGTCTTTAATAAATTAAACTATTAACCCCTTTAATTCTTTACTCAAATAATTAATGAGTCAATTAATAATTAATTAATCATTGACAAATATGAACACGTAATTAATAATAATTAATTAGTTAATATTATTAAGAAATAATTATTGTTTAACTAACATATTAGGACAATTATATTATCAAATTAATTATAATTAATAATCCCTATACATCTATTTAAGAAGGGTCATTACATACACCCACCCTTCGGGAAACTTCATCCCGAAGTTAAGGTATCTCATGGTACAAAGGAAAAGAAACATGGTTCACACATTCATAACAATTAACAAACATTATTAGTAAGTAAGTCAATAAAACTCATACATACTAGTGTACATGTACAAGAAATGCATGTGTAGATAGTACATACAAGTCTTGTGCATGTACTAATAATCAATAACTATAACCCTTTAGTAATTTGTGTATGCATCCAATCCAATCAACAAGACTAGTCTTTTATAAAAGACAATAACCAATCAAATGTTTGCGAAATCCTTTAATTACAATTAACCAGTTCAACAATTTTATTTAGACAACTGTGGTTTAGTTACATAATTATGAATATTCATATATACACATTTTCTTTTTAGAAGGGGAAAACATTAAATTCCACCATAAGACAAATCTCCATACTTTCTCAACTATTTCTACTCATCCTTCCTCCCTAACTTAATTCCATCTCCATTCCTATCCTTCCTCTGCTGGACTATATTGGAGCGTCAACTATATTGACCTAACTCCAAATAGAACCCGTAAGCGGAAGTGTCACTATCTCGACCAAGCTTCCCCAGCAGGCAACTGACAGTCATCATCACACGTCTTGGAGAGCGTGAACTAACACCGTCCTCCCATGACTTCAAGTTTCGAAGGATACACAGTGGGAAATGCCTCCACCCCTCCTAATCATAACTAGGGTCCACACCCTATAATGGAATATACAATGGCATCGTGTTGCTGGGGGTTTTGTCATCATTTATTCGGTTTTGGGCAGTCTCATCACCTGAAATCTTGCACTGGTCCACATATCATAGCAATGCATCCAAACCAATATAATTTCACATACAAATATTCGTACCATAATGTTTCTTGGCTAGTGGTCATGATATCCACTTTCATCATCCTTATCCCTTGGCTATTTCATAGCCCATAACCCGCAGATTAGTCTGTAACACAAACTCATACATTTCTATGCATTATCATCATGTAATTACATACTATCATCATTTCAATTTGGTATCCTTGTACCGACAACTTAACATCAAAGTTTTCAAGTTAGAAATAGATCTTCTAATTTTCTATAATTCAATTTCGACATCCATTCATAAAATTATCATTTATCAAATAGATTGCATCATATCCAACATCATCAATAACATTTAAATATTCGTAAAATTTACATTCACTGTGTGGATCACATTATATTCATCATCATCAATAACATTTAAACATTCATAAAATTTGCATTCACATAGTAGATCGCATTATATTCATCATCATTAATAACATTTAAACATTCATAACGGTTCATATGTCTTAAAAGTTCAAGTGTATCATTTAATAGTTTTCACCGTGAAGAGAAAATAATATAAGTAGGCCTCAGGTAAATCCTGGCTATCTAAGTCAAAAGGTGGTGTTACATACACCCCACCTTCGAGAAACATATTCTCGAGGTGGTCAAAAAAGTGAGGGATAGTCTCATCGTAATGTCTCAACATCTTCCCAAGTAGCAGATCTTGGACTATACTTGTCTCATTGAACCTTAACCTGGTATACCAGACGGTTCTTGAGTTGTCGAACTCTACGGTCCAATATGCATAATGGTTCTACCGTGAGAGTTCCCACGTCTGATACCTGCAATTACTTCCAATTTAGTTTATGTGATTCATCAGCAACATAATGACGTAAAACATATACACGAAATACATTATGAGTTTTATGCAAGTGGCGTGGCAGTACGAGACGATAAGCAACAAGTTCAATTTTCTCTTGGATTCTGAACGGTCCTATAAATCGAGGTGACAACTTTGTCCCCTTCCCGAAAAATATGGTACTCTTATTAGGCCTGATACGAATGAAAACCTGGTCTCCCACTTCATAACTTCGGTCGGTCCTATGTGCATCCGCATAACTTTTCTCCCTATCCCATGCTTCCTTTAGTCTCTGCCTAATCTGAATCACCTATTCCTCCATCTCTTGAATCAATTCTGGCCCAACTGTTACTCGGTCTTCTAGTCTATCCCAACTCAATGGCGTTCTACATGGCCTTCCATACAGAGCTTCGTAGGGTGGCATTCCGATGGAGCTATGAAAATTGTTATTGTAGGAAAACTCTACCAAAGGTAGGTACTTCTCCCACTGGGTTATATTATCCATGACATACATCCTAAGAATGTCTTCCATGACTTGATTTACTCTCTCAGTTTGCCCATCTGTTTCAGGATGATAATTTGTGCTTAAGTTCAACTGAGTCCCCAATGCTGACTACAAACTTGTCCAAAACCTAGAAGTGAATCTGGAGTCCCTATCTGAAATTATCTTCTTAGGTATCCCGTGCAAACAGATAACCTCGCTTACAAACACACGTGCCACGTCAGTGACATCGTAAGTGTCTCTAACTAGAATAAAATGAGCACTCTTGGTTAACTTATCCACTATCACAAGAATGGCATTGTGTCTATGATATGTGAGCGGTAACCCCACAACAAAATCCATAGAGATGACTTCCCACTTGGACATAGGAACATCATTTGGTTGTAGGAGGCATGCCGAGTGATGGTCGTTAGCTTTCACTTGTTGACACTCTAGGCATTTGGCAATGAAATGGACTACATCGCGCTTCATGCCTACCCAGAAGAAGAGCTTCCTCATGTCTGCGTACATCTTATTCACACCCGGATGCGCACAATAAAGTGCTCTATGGGCTTCCTTTAGTATGATGCTTCGAATATCCCCATCTTCAAGGATGTACATCCTTCCTCGATATCTTAACAGTCTGTCTGCTTCCAGACTATATCCTTCATACTTTGGATCTAATTGCCTCCCACTCTGCAGGTTTGAAGTAACTTTTAAATACCAAATGTCTCCTTGGAGTTGCGTCAACACACGTTCCCTCAGATTGACCTTTAAGGGTACCAAGGAGAAGACACCTAGTCTCCTACTCAAGGCATCTGCGACCACATTTTCCTTCCCCTTGATGTACGAAATACCAAAATCGTACTCACTCATAAAATCACTCCATCACCTTTGCCTGGCATTTTTATCCCTTTGAGTGAAGAGATGTTTTAAACTTTGATGGTCTGTTTTGAGCTCAAAGTTTCTCCCCACAAGATAGTGCCTCCAAAGTTTCAGAGCTAGCATTATAGTTGTCAACTCTAAATCATGAGTTGCGTATAGCTCTTCGTGTTTCTTCAACTTCCTTGATGCATAAGCTATCACTCCTCCATCCTGCATTAGCATGGCCCCCAACCCTTGCTTCGAGGCATCCGTGTAGACTGTGAAGTCCTTTTCCATATCCGGTACTCGTAGAATTGGTGCACTAGTTAGTAACCTCTTAATATCAATGAATGCACTATCACATTCTTCATTTCATTCATACCTGACCCCCTTGCACTGCAAGGTGGTGATGGGTTTCACTATTTTGGAGAATCCCTCCACAAATCTCCGATAATAACCTGATAGCCCCATGAAGCTTCTCACCTCATGGGCATTTTTCAGCACTGGCCACTCCATAATGGAATTTACCTTTTCTGGGTCCATATAGATTCCTTCGCCAGAAAAATTATGACCTAAATAGTGAATCTCTTTCTGGAAGAAGGAACACTTCGACAACTTCCCATACAATTTGTTCTCTCTAAGGAAGGACAACACTACTCGTAATTGTTCCTCATGTTCTCTTTCGTACTTGGAATAGATGAGGATGTCATCTAGAAAGACTTGTACAAATCGATCTAAGTACTTTCGGAATACGTCGTTCATGAGGCTCATGAATACTGTTGGTGCATTGGTCAATCTGAAAGGTACTATGACAAACTCATAATGTCCAAACCAAGTTCGAAAGGCAGTTTTTGGGATATCGCCTTCCTTAATCCTTAACTGGTGATACCCTGATCACAAATCAATCTTTGAGAATACCGCTGCTCCTTTCATCTGATCGAAGAGGTCATCTATTCGCATTGGGTACCTATTTTTCACTGTAGCACGGTTCAAGTCCCTATAGTCTATACACAGTCGTAAGGATCCATCCTTCTTCTTTACAAAAATTACTGGTGCACCCCAAGGTGAAACACTGGGCCTTATTATCCCTAACTCCAGCAACTCTTTCAACTGCATTTGCAATTCAAAAAGTTCTGGTGCTGTCATCCAATACGGAGTCTTGGAGATTGGTTCTTCACCAGGTTTTAGCTCAATAGTAAAATCAAGCTCCCTCTCAGGAGGTAACCCTGGTAACTCGTTGGGAAAAGCATCCTTAAATTTTGGCAATACCGAGTACTGATCCAATGAGGGTCCCTTCCTTTCATTCACTGCTTCCACTACATATAGTCGACACCCTTGCCTCAAGCATTTCTTAACCTTCATAGTTGAGATAAAGAGTAATGGCACTTTTCTCCGTACACCCTGGATCTCTACTGGCCTTCCTTCGTCGTCTACATAGAGCACCCTTTTTGCGAAACAATCTACCAAAGCTCGATGAGCTTCTAACCAATCCATTCCAATGATTAGGTCATATGCCCCGAGAGTAGTGACATATACCTTCAACCTGGTAGTACACACTCCCAGGTTTACTATACAATTATCAACACTAGGTCCTACTGCTTGTTTTTCCCCCGAAGCCATATCGACTTGTTTAAAGTCATCATGCTCATAGGCTGCCAACCCACTCTTTTCTAATGCAGAAGGTGAAATGAAACTATTTGTAGCACCAGAATCAAATAAAATATTAAAGTTGATATGATTTAGCATAACTGATGACTCCACCACCGTGGATTGATGTTTGGCCTGGCGATTATTAACTGTTGCATAAATCTGGTGGCTGCTACTTGCTCTTCCCATCGGTGCCTTTCCTTCTCTATGCATGAACCCTAATTGTAACTCTGGGCAATCACGTTGGTAATGGGGTCCTCCGGACCCCCAACAAGTAACACGAGATTGAACCTGCGCATTGTTATGTGACTGTCTCTAAAATGAGTTCCTTCCCCTGGAACCCCTGCCCCGACTAGTTGTTCCCTGAGATGGCCGTGGACCTGTCTGCGTCGTTGGTGATGAATTAGATGCTGCACTCACTACCATTGAAATCCCTACGGTTATTTTCCTTGGTGCAACTATGTTACCATATGGAGGTTGCCTTGAGCCCCCTCCCCTAGGAAATGTCCTAAGGGCCTTCCCCATGAATCCAGGATGATGTGGAAAGGTCGGTCTCGTACCTCCAGTTAAGTTCATGTGTTCCTCCACATAACGCGCATTTTCCACAGCTTCTTCTACTAAAGACGGTTTCCACATCCGCACCATAGCTCTTATCTTAGGGTTCAATCCATAGACGAAGAGCTCTGCCTGTCGTTGGTCATTATCCATATACGAAACATATTTGACCAATTCCATAAATCTGATCTCATATTCTTCTACAGTTCTGTTTCCCTGTACTAAGGCATGAAATGCCCCTACCTATTGTTCCTCGTAGTACGCTGGCAGATATTTCCTTCAGAACCTCTCCTCGAAAATTTCCCAAGATACTATGTTTGGGGTAAGATGCAGTTGTCTTTCTAGGTTACCCCACCAGTTCAAGGCGTTTTCTCTTAACTAAAAAATTGTTATCTTCGCCTTTGAGTTGGACGCATAGTCCCTTAAGGTAAAACACCTTGTCATGCCTTCCAACCATGCTTCCGCGCGTTCACTCGCGCGACCCCCGGAAAACTCCGATAGTTTTATCTTCTGCAATTCTGAAGTGATGTCTTCGGGCGAAGGTCCTCCCCCCGAATCCCTCGACACTTCTGGATTACCCGTTCCAAATGGTGGGGGTTCCACCTCGGTCCCTACTGGTTTTCGCCCCTTTAAAGTCTCATTTATGGCCTCCAACGAGCGTAGTGTGAGCGCTAGTTAGGGCGATGGTGGTGGCGGCACTAGTGGTGTTGGTGGTGCCTGCGACGATGCTCCTCTACCTTGACTCCCTCGAGTCCTAACCATCCTGTATTATTTAACCTGCATCAACCAAATTTGTCAGGGTGAGTTCAAGGACATTTCAAATTGGTGCTACTTAAACTAAAAAACAGGGTTAGGGTAAACAGACATTACTCTCTTTAGGGGATTGGCTAGGTTAGGTTTAAAGCGTCTAATCTTTATTTCTTCCAAGAAAATTATTGACTCTCTTGCCCGGTACCTACGCTAGCCTTGCACCATACTCGCCAATTCCTCTAGCTTACTTTCCTAGTGTGTAAGCCGCCTCCTTCCCACTTGTCCTAGTCTAAGTCCTTTAAACTTTTCGCTTACAAAATGATCCTTCGATGTTAGACTTGTGAGATTTCCTTGGTTGATTTTACATATGCGTTGAATTGTGTGTCTTGGTGGCTGCAGGTGTGAGTCTCTAAGGATTGTAGAGTGGCTTTCGGCATTGGAACTTAGTGCTTGTCCGCTGTGTTTATGTATTGCTTCCTGACTTGTGGTCGTATGATGTAGTGAGCCTTAGGCGGTGCATTGAAGATTAGTGTTTGACTTTGATTGGTGGAATGGAGTAGAGGGACTTGGCGCTTGGCTCGATGAGTTGTGTGTATGGTATCATGAGCTTGGCGCTTGGATACTCGGAGATTATTTTTCAGGATAATACTTTGCTACTATTGATAATTAAACTATTTATATGTGAAATTATTTGTAAATATGATATGTGGGGCACGTTGGTGTTTGGTCATTTCTTAAGGTGCTTCGCTTGGTGGGTGGTCTTGGGTTCAAAACCCATGGACCCTCTAACATTTTAATTAACTTTAATGTAGTTTAACTTTACACTAAATACACAATTAATTTAATTAAATATTTTTTTTAAAGATAATTAATTACACTAATAATTTTAAAGTTACTTAATTATCTTTAAAAATTATTTTTATACTAAATTAACCTAAATTGACTTTAAATTAATTCAAACTAAATTAAACTAAATTATTTTTACACTAAAATAATAAAAAAAAATTTAGACGAACACACATAAAAAAAAAATTATAAATAAGAGAAAAAATTCAAAATAATTTAAAAACAAGTGTGGGCACGCATGGATTCCACGTGCCCGCCTTGCTTCCTCCAGCGCCCCCCCGAACTAAACCCTAAACTATTCCTTAACCCTAATTCCTATTTTCATTATTATTTCTTCTTGCGAGGGTTTGGGTTACGCGGTCGGTTGCCATGGCCTTCTCTCATGGCTTCTCCTCCTCGTTTGTCAAATGATGGCTTCTGGCATTGGTCACTGGCTTGTATTATGTGTGTTTTTTTGCATTAACTCGTAGACTTGTATTTCCAGGGGTTTTTTTTTTGTTTTTTTTTGTTCTGGACTGTTCTGGATTGACTGTTTGGCTTGTTTGAATATGCGCTTGTGTTGGTTTGTAGTTTGATATTTTATTTGTCTTAGTGTTAGTGATAAACACTGGTGCGTTGGCTATCCTGACGTATAGCACACTCCTCTTCTTGTGACTTGATGCGTGGAGCATATGCACTCAGTCTTGACCGACTGCCATTGTGTTGAAGTTGCTTGGATTCGAGATCAGATCCGTGGGTATTTGGCCCAATAATTTGAATTTTTTTTTAATCTATTATATGTATTTTTTATTTATTTTTTAAACGACTTGTGTTGTTGTTGCTGGGCACTGGTGCGTTGGCTATTGGGTTTTTTTTGTTTGTTTTATTACAAAAAAAAAAAAATGTTTCCTGTGTGTGTAGCGTGATCCTCAGCCATGGCTTTGCACTTGGGAAACCAAGGAAAGCCGCCACGACCGCCTCCTCGCCCTCCTAGTCTCGTCTGTTCTCTAAACTATTGCTTGTATTGATGCTGCTAAAGTTGCGGGCTCTACATATTTTTCATCTTTGGAGAGAGAGATGGCTCCAGATCTACTCATTTTGTTTTTTGCGGTGAGGCCACATATGCAGAAGGTGCAGTGCAAGATCTTGTAGATATAGAGAAGGTCGAGCAAACTATTCCATGCAATCCAGATGATGTGAATAAGAATACTCAGCAAAAGTTCCCTGCATACAAATAATCAACTAAGGTGAGCACGTTGTTGGTTCCCATGTATTGACTCTGGTCTGCAACATTGTTGCTATGATCTCAAGTTTATTGTTGATATCAGTTAAGCAGAGGGTCTGATTCAAGAGATCCACTTAGAGAAAGTCAAATGACTTTCCCCGAGACACCTTCGTCGAATCAACCAAGCGGTGAGATTGGTGTGGCAAAGAAAAAGGAATATGGAATTGCCAGTGGGCGTATTGTATCAACGATTCAACAAATAGGTAGTGCATAGTGCATTAAACACGCCCCTTGTGGGCTCTTTCTTGGAGGCTTGGTGCTGGATTTGTGATTTGTGTTGTGACTTTCCATTGGAATGAAAATATTTCGGTTTGGTGCTTAGCATTGTGCGCTAGGTTTTTTTCTTGTTTATTTTGTTGTTTATTACTAAAAATTTTGCAGTGCGCGCGCATTATTGAGATGTGTACTGCACTTTGACACATTCCATGTGGCTGCTAGACCCATTGTGCGTGAAGACATAGGTTTGTGGACTTCTTTGAGACATCCTCTCGACTCATGGTTTAGTGCGCTAGTGCTCCATGCGAGTTTGATCTCCGGTGTTGTGGTGGAGATCGGAGATCAAAAGAAAACACGCCAATTTTAGTTTTCATTTTTTTTTTATTATACAATCGAGCGTGTAGTGCCATTTGGCTCCTTGTGGTCTCCTTGCTTGGCGTTTGTCACTTAGGGCTTGATTCAACTAGAGACTTGGTCGATGTGATAGCTTGGCTCTCATGGTGAGAGGTAAGGAGCTCGATGCTAAGTTCTAGGCTTTGAGTATTTATTTGTGACTGACTTGGAATTAAAATATAGCTTAACTCTCTAATATATACATTGGATATTGGGCTCAATGATTAGAGTCAAAAACAATATTTTTCATTTTATTTATTTATTAATTTGTAAAGGCATTGACTCATAGGCTTAGCATAAGTGCTAGGGTTTGTGTGGTTTGTACTTGACAAATGACTTGGTAGATGAAATCTATGTGTGTTATGGAATAGAACACTTCGAACACACACCATACTATATATATATATATATATATATATATATATATACTGTAAATACCTATATATTTTTATTTTTTTTTATTGTTGGCTTGGGGCTGGGCTTTGTGTTAAAATTGATTTATTTAAAGCAACTATTAAATTTGATTTAACATTTTCCCCTTGTATAATATTGTACTGTTTCATTTTCAATGTGCATATTGTTTATATGTAATCAAAAATCATAGTGTGTTTGTTTTGCAGGTTAGGTGGGGCTGGAGCTGGAGCTCAGATTTATACCTAATTAAAGGCTTTTAGGGTTTCACCATAACTAAATATAAGTGTTTAAATTTCTAGGTGGGATTTGTATAAATTTCTGAGTGGGTAGGTAGGCCCTTGGCTCCATATTTTGAACCAGGGATCTGATACCATGTGTAAGGTTCTACTCCACGGAGCCTTATAAAACTAGAAAAAAAATTTATTTTAAGGAAATGCTATCCTAACATTTCATAACATCATAACCAACATATATCCATTTAGTTTAATTAAAATTTATGAACAGATTTTAATTCACTTACGAACAACAACATAACACTGCAAAAAATACATAAAATAAATTACCTCCTCCTGATGCTAACCCCGATCTCTGTTGGTCCAATGCTGAAGTTGAAAATGTGCCAAACACTGCCCAAAACTGAGTTTTCCTCCCTGCCAGCTAGGAGAAGCCTATCCGCCTCCCTAGCTCCAGGATATCGTAAGGATATCCTAGCCCCCGTGCCCAAAACCCCCATCAACCCAATGCCCCTGCAATGGTTCACTAAAACTTCCAATATCAAAACTCCCCACACCAGAAAAAATATCCCAAACAGAAATCCAGTCCCCCTCCAAAATACTTTCCCCTTCCAAAATAATGATCCTCCCCGTCATATCCCCCTTCACCAACTCTCTTCCTCCTCATTAATTTTCTTATCTCCCCCTTTATTATCTTATCCCCTTCATTAATATCTTATCCCCTTCATTAATATCTTATCCCTATATTTAATGTCTTATCCCCTCATTAATATCTTATCCCTATATTTAATGTCTTATCCCCTTATTTAATATTTCTCCCCCCCCCCTTGTATACATAAGTCTTTAATAAATTAAACTATTAACCCCTTTAATTCTTTACTCAAATAATTAATGAGTCAATTAATAATTAATTAATCATTGACAGATATGAACAAGTAATTAATAATAATTAATTAGTTATTATTATTAAGAAATAATTATTGTTTAACTAACATATTAGGACAGTCAGATTATCAAATTAATTATAATTAATAATCCATATACATCTATTTAAGCAGGGTCGTTACACCTCATTTTAGCTAAATTGGCAGTATCTATATTCATCGGTAGGTCTTGTTGACCTTCATCTATGATAGAATCCTTGAAGGTATCTTTGAGGTGTAAGAAATTTATGAGTTGTTGGTCATCATCAAAGATTCTCCAGTTAACGATATTATAGGGGATTCAAGGCCTGTACAAAATTTCAATAGAGAATGAATCATTTATCAATCCATATGAGGGTATTAATCTACATGCTACATTAGCTACCAAATAAAATTCGGAATCCAGTGATCGAGGCACAACACTAATATTAAATCCAACAAAATATTTGATTAGTTCCCAAACCTGTAACTGATAATTTTTTAACTGACTTGAAAGACAATGAAATAAATTTCTTACTTGTCTTATGATGATTTCAGAATCGCCAAATACCTTGATTTTTAATGCTTTCAATTATACTTTCTTCCTTAAACCCTGTACCAGAGCTTCGTATTCGGCAGTGTTGTTGGTGCAAGGAAAATCTAGTCTGTAGGAAATTAATATTCTTCTCCCTTTCGAATATTTTAGTATACAACCAACACCTACATAATCTAAATACTTGGATCCATAAAAAAATAATGTCCACATATGAGGATCCCCTTTCTTTATTTCAACTATTGGTTTTAAGTTTTCATATTTTTTTTTACTTTTGGTGGGGTTAGTAGGATTTTCTAATATTTCCTTGGAAACTATGTTAGGTTGTACATCAGAGGGATCGGTAGTGTTATTCTCTATGTTATAGTTAGGTTCAACAATCTGTGTGCAGTGAAAGATTCCAGACTATGTGTCATATTCCGTAAACGGTGATATTTCAGTGGTGTAATTCTCAAAGAACGTGTCATATGAGTAATTTCCCAGGATTGAGTTATTGAACATTACTGGTTCATTGGGGTAATTCATATCCGTAACTACATGATTCATGTACCTATCTCTATCAATCATGATCTAGTTCATATTACCATTGTAGGGGAGCCAAAGGTGTGACCAATCGGTGGAAAAGTAGTCGTTCAACATGGCTGACTAGTCACGACTTAAAAGCATACCATAGTTATCAGGTATGTCTACCACAATGATGTCAATGGTTTGATGAACTTTTGATTTTCCATACATCCTGATCAAAACATTCTTGAGTTCCCCAATGACTTTTACTCTAGTTGTATCCAATTAGATAATCTAGATGTCAGATGGTTCTAGTTTGACATTAAGTTTTTCACATACCTTGAGGGGAATGACATTAGATGAAGCTATGGATTCTACCATGCAGTTATGGACATTCTTGTTGAAAATTTGAAAGGAGATAAGGAAAGGAAGAGTGGTATATCTAGACCTCTATCATGTTAGGGAAGCGTTTGTGGCTACCTTGCTTTTAGGCAAAGTGTCATTGGTCAATGAGTTGGTTTTGATTGTTCCCCTCTTAGCTCCAACATTTATTTCTTTTGAGTTAGTGGGGGGTTTTCCCTATAGGGGCTTGACAAAATTTTCTTGGTTTTGTGGGATTTTCACAAGTTTAAACAGGGAAATATTTTCCTTAGTATTTTTTAGGTCTTCTAGGAAGTCATATTCTAACTTAATCAGGGGTGTGGATATAGCATTAGGATTTGATGTCTGATTGGTCGTTTTATGGTCTAAAGGTGTATTTTTCAGAGGGTTACAGACATAATTTTCTAGAGTAGATGATGGCTTGGTAGGAGTGGTGGGATTATTAGTATTGGGATTATCATTAGAAACCTTCTTGTTAGTGCTTCTAGTTGTAACAACGTTTTTTGACATGTGCACTTCTTCTACTTCTTCGTCGGCACCTCCAAAGGCTATATCCAAAAATGAATTCAATTGATTTTTTTTCAGGTTCTTGAGATTCTTAGGATTACTCTTGTTTTTCCTTAGCCTCTTCTCCTTCATCATTAACCTCAATTATATTTTCTGTCACCCAAGTTTGCAAACCCTGGATGATATCTTCCATATTAATGCCATCTAGTTGAGGGTATTGGTTTTTTTAGAAGTGGGGGGAATTTTAATCTTTCTTAGGAGGGAACTTAAATAATTTATTTGGGTTAGAAGACCCTTCCCCATTACTCTTTTTTAGATCAATTAGGTCATTGGATAATTTATTGATAATTCTCTAAAGTGCTTCCATATCCATAGGATCATCTTGTTTCTTTTCTTTTGAGGTTTTAGATGAAGTAGATTTTGTTTTTCCTTTATCCTTGCAATATTTGGAACCAATGTTCTCTTTAAAACTTAGAATTTTTTTCTAAAACTTAAGGACTTCTTGGAAGGCTTCCTCTAGGGTGCATTTCTTGGTGTTTTTCACATGCATGGCCATGGATATGGGTAAACCAGATGTATAGAATTCAATGGTAACATCTTCTACAGGTTTAGAGGTGTGAGGGATTCTTTTGAGTTGTGTGAAAAAATATTGATCATAATCAGTTACCAACTCCTTTGGGTCCATTTTGACTCTTGAAAGTTCAAGAATGCATGTTGCAAGTGTTTTTTTTTCACTGAAATTTCTTAGAAATATATTTTCAAAGGTTTCACAATTTTTGATAGAGGATTCTTCAAGGGAGAAGTGCCAAGTATATTCTTTCTCTTCAAAGGATAGGAGAAAAATCTGACATACAACATATTCACACCTAACGCCCTAATGTCTAATAGTGAGTAGGAACTTCTTAATATGATTTTTTGTTGAGTCTTTTCGGATTGGGTCAGACTTATGAAAAAATTTCTCAAGATGCTTGGCAATGTCATTTTGAATGCCAGGTATGAAAACTACATTAGGGGTTAGTCGAGGCTGGTAAGGTGGTTGATTTTGGTTTGGGTTGGAACCAACCATGTTTTGGGGTTGAAAAACAACAATTTGATAGGAGTTATTATTAGGTTTACTTCTTGGTTCGTCACCTTCTTTGGAACTTTATTCAGACTCGTTTATATGAGTGAGAGGTGATGATTCTGGTGGGAAAGGTGGTCTTCCTCCAACTCCATTGGCTAACTTGTATGATTCAAAACCAGGGTTAGAGGTCTCAGGAATGCCAAAGAATTATTGGGGTATATGATATTTCAGGTTTCTAGACGAAGGGTTATCTTGGTAGAGATTTATATCGGAGAAGAATGAATCTATATTTCAAATGTTTTCTTAATTCTCAGGAAGTGAATAATAAAGGGGACTTTTTTTGGTCTGATTGCTCAATTTCCTAGTTAGAGCACAGTTGGTATGTTCATTGGAGTGTCTTACTATGGATTCAATTTTTGAGATAGTCAATATAGAGTGTTGTGGGGAACATAAGGAAGAGTCAATATGTGAGGACGCATGGTGAGTGTTGACCTGAGCTGGGGTGTTCAGAGGGTAACCTGAGAAAAGGGGAGTTTTCTCAGGGTGAATTCGATGGGATTCACTAGAAGAGGGGTTTCTTATTTTCGGAACAGAACAAGAAGATTTAGAGTTAATCTGTGTATCCATTCAGTTCTATGGCCCTCCTTCTAGCACCAGTTTTGTTCACATGTCAAATGGCCCATCCAATTAGATGAAGGAAAGTGCTCGGTCGTAGGTCCCAATTAAACCCACTCTCATTTGGGATAGCGCTTCCAAGTAGTTTATGGCCTAGTTACCTTATTAAATAATAGACTTACTAAATATGAATATGAGAACCACATGTTCTCATATGAATTAAAGTTGATGATTCTAACTAACTATTCTTAAAACTAAGATGCATGATTAAAGGTTTAAGATGTAAGTTTTAATATATCCTAAACTAATCTATCCTAGTCAAGAGAAATCTACGAAACGAACACAGTAAAAAATGATATTACTTACATAGAATAAATTCATATAACAAGGAATATGAAATTTAATAGAGTAACCATTTATAATCAATAATAGTTGATTAGCAAAGGAAGTTACCAAGTCGTTGTATTCGTGAACGAGGACAGTAAAAATCGTAAACAACATAACATCAACCAAGAAGTAATTCAAATATTAACATTCAAAATTAACTAAAGATATATATGCATAGACATGAATAATCACTATCATACACATATAAACTATCGTCTCCCAAAATGTCTTCAGTTCTTTATTTAATCAACAGTAAAAATACTAGTCGCCTCCTTAATGTACCAAAAATCCTTTTGTTCCTTACATTCATCCCATTTATAGAATCACTATGGGACTACTCTAAATTCCTTATCTTACTAACGGTAGGGATTTTGAAGCGATCCTTCAATTCCCCTTTATCGACTAGGACATAGACATGAATACAATGAAATGATTTGCTCTGCAAAATTTTGAATACAATGCAATTTTCAGAAGAGCCCTGACAATTTCTACTTTGCATCCATGAATGTCTTGAAGATATTGAAGTCTTCAAGTATGGAATCTACTTGAAGTAGTTGCGTTCTTTCTAGATATTCCTTTCTCTTGCACATACGAATGCTAATTTTTTCCCTGAGGCTTTGTTCAATGTGTTGCACTGAATCCTCTTTCAAAGGTATTACTCTCGAGGGTTGGATCAATCTTGCTTCGACAACCTCCACCTCGATTTCGTTGATTGCTTTGATGGCTCTCTGGGTGAGGTTCTTTTTAGTGTCCACATATTCAACCATCATCTCGGTTGATGAAGATTTGTCGATATCCTTCAAGGGGTCAATTCCGAACAATGAGATCGGGTTGTTTTTCGATCTCCATACCCATGTCTTGATGAAATGACATGTTACTGATACTTTAAAACATATGCAATTGTTTTCATACCTGTTATCGGCTAGCCTAGGGATAAATAAGGAGATCATGTCTCGAGGCACACAGGTTCCATACATGGAGTGTCGAGAGTCGAACGACCTAAGCATATCCTGGG
This sequence comes from Picea engelmannii, assembly GCA_009831015.1. NCBI lineage: Eukaryota > Viridiplantae > Streptophyta > Pinopsida > Pinales > Pinaceae > Picea > Picea engelmannii. The sequence goes on from ML791880.1 coordinate 187,287, forward strand.
AGGACCCCTCTTTTCTTCAAGTACAGTCCACATATCACGAGCAGCAGTGTCCATCACACTAGCCAAGTCTTGAAGTGGTAGTGAGTCTTTCTCCATGAGGTAATGAGTCTGGGAATCATGGTACATGTCACTCTGATTTTTGAAGCAATTGAACATGTTGTATTGAATCCTTATTCATTTCATGACGTTTGGTTGGAAATTATGCTATTTTCCTTGTTTAAAGCTGGGAGGGTGTCATTGTACCCTAGTAAGTTGATTTCCTTTTAGGATGGGTTTCTACTAGTTGGATATCTAAATAGTCATCGTTTGTTCCCTCTATACTTACTGCTTTCCATTATTATTCCTTCCATCTACCCATCTTTCGGGCATTGGGATTGGCTACACTAGGAAGAGTTGTACCTTACCTCATGGGAAGAAGGGGCTAAAGGCCCAAAGCGTAAAAGTAGCTGGAAAGAGTTAAAATCCATTTTGAAACCTTCGATATGACTCTCCAAGGGATCCCCGAGAAAGCGGTAAAAATATTCTTAGTAAGAAAGGTGGACCCATAAGATAACATGGACACTCAAGTTGTTAGTTGATGGATAGGAGGTCTCATCACAAGTCGGCCTATTATGACCATGAACATGTAGTGGTATGACATTACCACCTATCTAGTCACCAAGCCATGGTAATGGATCTTGGTTGCATAGACAAGAGAAAAGGAGTGTCATCACGAGTCAACCTTCTCATTTCTATGAAATGTTTTGTGGATGACATTGTCACCTCTCGTCACCAAGCCAGGACAATGTCCCTCAACTATTCCCTTATAGCACAAGAGAAA
>ML791880.1:189703-206596 GCA_009831015.1 Picea engelmannii
TTTAATTAAAAATATTTTTTGAGGTTTTTTTCAGGCTTTTTTAAAAAAAGTTGCAAAGATTTTGTCGTTTCTATTTATTTATTTTTCAATGTAAATTTAAGAAGAAGAAAAATGTCAGTAAAAAAAAATTTAAGTAACCATTTTGTATCCAATTTTGGGTTTTTTTTTTTTTACATAGAGATCTGTTAAAACCACGGTTTCAATTAGGTTGAAATGAGCCATAATTTTAACATTTAGAAAAAACATTTTTCTTTAGTTATTATCACTTTTTTATTTAGGTGTTAATTTTAAGGTTTTTCTAAGCTATTGTATAAGTTTTGAAGGTCATGCTTGAAAAATGTTGAAATTTTGACCCCGTTTGAAAAAATGGTGCTACCGGTAGCACCACTTTTTGATTTGGGGTTGATTTTCATGTTTTTTATGCAAAAGTATGACTTTTTTGGGCTAGACTTCTCACTTTGAGGTCACAGTTCTCGTTAAGTTGGTAACATTGTTTGTTATCACATGCACCTCGTGCCCAAATATTTACGCCATGCCACCTCATACACTTACATGACTTGGAATAGAATCCACCTCGGAAACGTCCTAGAGTTAAGGGGGATTATCCCAATAGGACACCTTGAGACCCTCTCCAAACCTAAACTTGTCAAATTGCATAACGTCTTTGATCATTTCTGGGGGGTTAGGGGGGTTTGTGCACATGTTTGAGTGATTTAATTATTAGATGTGATTTACATGCTATCATCCTTATGACTTATATACCAGGGAGGGAGTACTCGTTGTCTCTGTAGGACGTTTCTCGGTGGACAGGTGTGGATGAGGGAATGACTAGCTCAGACCTTCATAGGGATCAAATCCCACTGATGGATGATGACACCCCAGCTAAGGGGCATAACAAAGATTGAATACTTTCACCAGGAGAAGGAAGGACGTTTCCTTTGGAGGCACTTTGGGAGACATAGATCCAAGGTTTTCATGTCCCTCCCACTTGGACATTATCCCTTGGGGGCCCTAGACATCACCATGATAGCCCTAGACATCATCCAGAGTTAGGGTTTCATCTTTTGAGGGAATTTATTAGGAAATTGGCACAAGTGGGAAAGATTTTAGGCTTTTGGAGGCCCAACATTTTAGATTCCTTTCCCAACGTTCCACACTTGAGGCCCAACATCACCCTAGGGAGGCATGGTGTCACCATTGGAAGAGTTTTTAGATGAAAAATAATTTAATTATGGAAAATTTTGATTTTTGTAACAAATTAGCTAAGTCAACCCAGTTTTTAGACCTAAAGGTTAATTAAGGTCTTAATTTTGTATAAATAAACAAAAAGTGACATTCATTTTCATCATAAGTAGTCCTTGGAGACAAGAGGACTGGAATTTTCTCCCTCTTGAGGGGTTATTGGTTGAAACAAGGAAGGTGCATCTCTCTTTTAATGCTTATGTTGGCACTTGGTTCAATTTTGTGAAGCAATTTGGTAATATAGAATTGTTCTACATGACTATTCTTGGTGCAAGTAAGTAAATTTTTTACTTTGTCATTGTTTAATGGTTATGGTAACGGTTTTCTTGCTCATGTAATATTTTGAAATTGAATGTTTAATTAATGGCTGAAGTAAGAAACTTAAGGTGCTACTTTCTTTCTTTTCATTTTCCAAGCTTCGTTAAATTCATCTAGTAACTAGTGCAACCTCTAAAGCCCTAAAGTGCTAGCAATTTAGAGGTTTACATTGAATTATTGTTGCATGAAAATTCCATCCAAATGAAATCTAAGGAAAAGGAGGTTTTAGGGCCTAGAAGTGCCTACACCCTAGCTTCCTACATTCTTGTGGTCAAATTCCTAGGAAGACTTAAGGTGTTATTCCTCCTAAGCCCTTTTCCCCTCTTGGATTTTGTGTATTATCATTTATCAACCCTAGGAAGAGCTGCCAAACATGACTCCATTACCCCTATAAGGCACTAGTCATCATCCCTTATCAATTTAAAAGGATCATCAAATTTTAAACTCAATTATCTACTTGATACCCTACTAACCTTAACTAACTTGCTAACCTAATATAAAGATACTAACAACCAAGTTGTTGTTGTCATAATCATTGCTACAACTATCATCTTGCAGCTTATATCATCCTACTAACCATCTAAATAATCTTTGTCGAATTTTTATAAGGCAAGGTACTATCAATAAGTGTGAAAGTGTGTGTTTAATTGCCTTCATGAAGTACATTTATGAAGCTTAATTATTGTTGTCATTACTTTGATTTTTTGTTCTTACATTTAACTTAGGCATCATGTTTAAATCCAATTGTTGGTTGTTATATCTAGAGAACTCACATAAGAAAAAGTAATATCATTGATGCTTTTAATACTCCTTCACATTGTATACATAAGTGTGTTCTTGTTGAAATAAATTTGCAGTTGTTATCGTTTACTCACTGCCATCATTTACTTGTCATTTGTTGCATACATAGAGTGCCAACATATATTTACAAGATTATTGTCTTGTTGAAGAATCATTACCATTTGTTACTTGATATAAAGTTTATTGTTGTCTTGGTTAAGGGAAGGTACACTTTATTCTCCTTTGCTTCATCCAACAAGACTTAAACCTTATTTGAATGACCTAGAGACAGAGGGATAGTTTACCTTGTCCTTTTCCCTTCCTCAAAACCCCTAGGTCTTGGGACGTCCCCCTGGAGTAGGTATTTCCTCCTCCTAAATAGAAAGGGGTATCTTGTTGAGGTGATAGTGATAGGATTACCCCCGTGTTACTCCAATATATACATACTTTAATTTATTCTTTGGGAAAGTACATATTGTGCAATAACATTTTCGGCGTCGTTTTTGGGGAACACCAAGTCAATTTTCCTCGACGCAAAACTTTTTTTGTGACCCTTTTACTCAAAAACGTTTTTTTCACAAAGCTTACCTGGAGACTGCATTGAGGTTGGTTCCCTCACTCCCTTTGGTAATATTGAAATATTATCTAGAGACTCTACAAAGTTCAGGGAGATACACCAATCCTCCCAAATCTTACAAAAGAAAACCTCCCCGAAACTCTCCTCTAATAAAGTCATTTTTTGGAGGTAATATTCCTCTAAGAACAATGTCGAACGCCCAAACTCAGACCCATAATAAAAATTAGGATAATAACAAAAATAAATGGGAATCCAAACTCTTTAAGTTGTTAGACATGACAAGCATTCTAGGATACCCTCAACAAATTCCCCCTAGGTATAAAAAATGGTTTCCTAAGTTCACTGGTAATGATGTAGCTGGCAATGACGACCACATGAGTAATTTTTGGGTATTTTTCCCACTTCATCCCATCAGTGATGATGCTAAATACTTGGAAATGAAGTTGTTCTATGTCACTCTCTATGATGGAACTAGAAGATAGTATAATTGTCTCCCTAATGCTAGTATCACATCTATGGATCAATTAGAAGAAATATTTCTCAAAATATGGAGTGTCAAAGAATACCCCAACATGTTACTAACAAGTATTAATAATATCACAAAATATGAGAATGAAACTTTCATGGAATTCCATGATAAATTTGAGAGACTAGTACAACAAATCCTGAAAAGCCTCCACCCTTCGAACAATTTTCTTATTTTTCTTTACACCAAGGCCTTTTTAGGACAAATGGGTTTCCTCATCAAAGACAAATATCCTAAAACAATTCAAGAAGCCCATGAGATGGTTCTGAAGATTGAAAATAACCTATCATCATCCAAGATAGAACCCTTTTCCACCCCAATATTTAACATGGATGCTAAACCCAAAGTAGTTCACAACGTTGAGGCTACCTCAAATATTCGCACTATCTTGGAAAATTGTCAATTGATTGTAGATGGCATGGTAAAAACCAAATAATTGATTATTAATAAGATTCTCAAACTAGAAAGGGACCAAAAAAAACCTCCTAGACCTCCTTACAAAGGGGAATTTCCAAACGATTGGTCAAGGTTTCAAGCCCAAGAACGATCAAGAGGTCCCTAACACGTTAGCTCCCACAAACATGGTAGAAGACAACCCATGGTGTTTCCAATGCAAAGAATCACATTGGGAGCATGAATTTCCTTTGAACAATGGGGATCATGATCAAGTCAACATTATGAACCATACCTTTGAAGAACCAAAATATTTCCTTAATATCACACTTGAAGAACATGAACAAGGCATGAAGGTGGCAGCTAGGAAGGCTATGATGGAGGTTATCAATAGCCTTGATCAATATTCAAGGGACAAGTTGAAAAGACAAGAATTTCAAGTGTATACTAGACAAAAGCGAATGATCCAACCTTCCTCTATTGAACCTACAACTTCATAACCAAAACCTTTATCTATGAACATACTCCTCCCTCATACCTCTTCTAAGACTAACAACGTTGACGTGAATTTTGACTTGGAAGGTGCATTAGCCAAAATGCATGTAACCATCCAATTAAAGGAAATTATTAAGGTCCCATCCATGAAAGAAAGGTTTGAGAAGTTATTCAATGTGTTGGATGAACCAATAGACCCTCCTATTATGCTACAAGTAAATCATTTCAAGGTACAATATGATGGGAAACCACCTTTCTTTATGTAATTTCTAATAAATAAAAAATGTCTCAACAATTGTATGCTTGACTCGGGAGTAGGTGCCAACATGATGTCTTTAAAAGTTATGGAGCAACCAGGTCTAAAGATCACATGACCTTATAGAAATGTGTGCATGTTTGAGTCAACGGCCATACCTACCCATGGGGTAGTTGAGAATGTTAAGGTACACCATGGTAAGTATCATGAGAGGGTGATCCATATTGATGTTGTGGTGGTAGATGTCATTGATGTATGGGGCATGATTTTATCTAGGAATTTCACTTCAATCTTGGGTGGCACACTAGAAATGGATTTGACTTATATCAACGTACCTATGAAGGATGGGACAATTTCACGACCCCCAAATATGCCAATGGACAAGGCTCATGTACAATAAATTGACAATGAAACTAAGATTAGTGAAATGCGTGAGACAACTAAGGAAAGACCTCCTACATTTTCTCCGGAAGATTTTTCTTTCACCACAGAGGAGGATTTTGATGGGATACAATGGCCAAATAAACAAGAGTATCAGCAAATCCTAGACAAATATAAGGATAAATAAGTTGGCTTTCTCAAACTACTAAAAAAGGGAGATGATGACATATTAATTAAACCAAGCCAACAATAAATACTTATAGTTGAGTCCCACTTTCCTCCCTCAAGATAATACACCAAAGTGATACAAAAACCAATGAAGTTTGAAGCGAAAGAATACCAAGAGGGAGACACAGTATGGATGTGGGACACTAAAAAAGGTAAGCCTAACAATGTTAAAGGGAGTGCAATTGTTTTTCTTGGACCCTTCAGAATCATAATGAAATTAGTCAATGATGCCTACTATTTATCTACACTTGAAGGGAGGAAATGTCCATTACCTGTTAGTGGATGCCTCCTCAAAATCCATCATGAGGTGGAGACTTCACTTGAAAGGTAACTACAGGTAAGTTAGAATAGGTAGGAATTTGCATCCATTGTACATACCATTGCATATCATGTTAGCATAGTTGTAGTTGCATTTTTCATATTGTCTTGTTTCATTATGTATATATATATGCTCATGATTAGAATTTGTTTTATTTCAATTTTTACATCATATATGGACAAGGGGTGATATCACCACCCTAGATGTTACTAATATATTTTGTTGAGATTTAGAAAGAACATGTCATACCATATATGTTGAGCTTCTCTTGCGCTCTACAGTGAGCACATGTCCCCGAGTTGGAGCCAGATGTTATCCCCTAGCCTAGGCATAACAAACGAGATCATGTCTTGAGGCCCACAAGTTCCAGACATGGATTTTCAAGAGTTGTACAACCTAAGAATAGCCCCGAAGGGCCCCTCTTTTCTTCAAGTACAGTCCACATATCGCCAGCAGAAGAGTCCATCACACTAGCTTGGTCCTGAAGTGGCAATGAGTATTGATCCATGAGGCAATGAGTCTGGGTATCATGGTACATATCACTCTTACTTTTTAAACTCTTAAACATGTTGTATTGAATCGTTCTTCGTTACATTAAGTTTTCTTGGAAATTATGCTCTTTTCCTTGTTTAAACCTGGGAAGGTGACATAGTGCCCTAGTAAGTTGATTTCATTTTAGGATGGGTTGCTATTGGGTGGATCTTTGAAGAGTCATCATTCATTCCCTATATAATTACCACTTTCAACCTTTATTCTTTCCATCTCCAAATATCTTGGGAATTGGGATTGGATACACTAGGAAGGGTTGTACCTTACCTCGTGGGAAGAAGGGGCTAAAGGCCTAGAGGGTAAAAGTAGCTAGAAAAAGTTAAAAGAAATTTTGAAACCTTTGATATTCTTTTCCGTGGGATCCCCGAGAAAGTAGTGAAAAGGTTATGAGTAAGAAATGGGAACCCAAAAGATAGCATGAACAATCAAGGTGTTAGTTGATGGATAGGAGGTCTTGTTAGAACGGGGTTAGACCTAGGGTTCAACACTTCAACAGTGCACCAACAAAACCCTAACTACTGGCCCTTTCGGTAACACCTGCGAAGAAGATGAAGTCTCACCCGAGGTAGAGGCAGGGGGGGTTGCAGGACTCAGGTGTATACAACCTAGCTGGGACACAGATCTATGATCACAATACTTAACAATGTGCTTAGCCCATAATATGAATCAAGTTATGATTCTTATTCACATCGTAGATTAAACCTTATTACAGATCAACAAAGTAGTAATTAATATTTAAGCACATCTAATCAATTCGCACATAGCATCAAAGCAGATCTAACATTCATTCATATATAAAGCACTAAGCATCAATGGATCTACCTATCATGCATCAAGATTAAGCAAATAAATACATAAACACCATGAATAGCATTGCACAAATCACAATAACACAAGATATACTTGGTTCACCCCACTATGGGTCTACGTCCACCAGCTCTTCTCTTATTTATTGGTCTCTTTCAATCTTCCTACATGCACCAAGCCACAAAGCCAACTCCGCAAAGGACATAAGATCTGTGTGCACCTCACCAGATCCTCCTTCTCCAAATTAGGTTAAGGCACAAAGCCTTACATAGTTTCTCTACACAAAGAATTTACAAAACGCTTTCACTTAGCTCTGCAAGCCTCAACACATTCGTGCACAAAGCCAACTGGCCATGCACTAAGCCGATCAATGACTAGTAACTCTATATGCACTAATACACACTACTTCTTACATACTTAGCTACTTATTTATACATTACAAAAATACCTAAGCATGGGTAAACCCATGGTCCAACATCCCATACCCATTACATAAACCTTAAAAGCCCAAAAAGCCTGCAAAATGGGTGAGATACCGTGATCTTTGCTTCGCCTGGGTGCTCCGTCTTCGACCAGCCTGTCAAAGTCCCCAAAATGGTCAAACATGGCCAAGGTTCTCTCAAAACTTGGTCGAGGGCCAACAGGTCTCATCAAGAGCCAAACTATTGTGACCATCAACATGTAGCAGTATGACATTACCACCTATCTAGTCACCAAGCCAAGGTAAACGGCTCTTAGTTGTGTAGCCAAGAGAAAGGGGGTCTCATCACGATCCATCCTTCTCATTTCCATGAAATGTTTTGTGGATGACATTGTCACCTCTGTTCACCAATCCAGGGTAGTGGCCCTCAACTATTCCCTTGTGGCACAAAAGAAAAGATCGAAAGAAAGAAAGTTAAGGATAAATGGAAATGAATGGGCTAGAAAACAATTGCATTCATGACAAGGTGCATATCAGCCTCCACAAAGGTGCCCATAGGTAAGAATATACATTTCCCTATTATCACATGCACCCCATGCTGCCTCATACACTTACATGACTTGGACTAGACTCCACCTGGGAAACGTCCTAGACTTAAGGGGGAATTATCCCAATAGGAAACCTTGAGACCCTCTCCAAACCTAAACTTGTCAAATTGCATAACATATTTGAGAATTTGTTTTGGATTAGGGGGTTTGATGCACATGTTCGAGTGATTTGATTATTAGATGTGATTTACATGCTATGATCCTTCTGACTTATATACCCTAGAGGGCGTACTCGTTTTCTTTGCGGGACCTATCCCGGTGGACAAGTGTGCATGAGGGAATGACTAGCTCAGACCTTCATAGGGATCAAATCCCATCGATGGACGTTGAGACCCCATCCAAGGGGCATGATAGACATTGAAGACTTGCACTAGGAGAAAGAAGGACGTTTCCTTTGGAGGAACTTTGGCAGACCTAGATCCAAGGTTTTCATGTCCCTCCCACTTGGACGTTATGCCTTGGGGGCCCTAGACATCAACATGATAGCCCAAGATGTCATCCAGATCTAGGGTTTCATATTTGGAGTGGATTTATGAGGAAAATGGCATTTGTGGGAAATATTTTAGGCCTTTGGAGGCCCAATGTTTCATATTCCTTGCCCAACGTTCCACACTTGAGGCCCAACATCACCCTACATGGGTATGATGTCACCCATGGAGGAGTTTTTAGATGAAAAATCATTTAATTGTGGCAAAATTTGATTTTTTATAATAAATTGGCTAGGCCGGCCCAGTTTTTAGACCTAAAGGTTAATTAAGTTCTTAATTTTGTAAAAATAATCAAAAAGTGACATTCATTTTCATCATAACTGGTCCTTGGAGACAAGAGGAATGAAATTTTCTCCCTCTTGAGGGGTTATTGGTTGAAACAAGGAAGGTAGGTCTCTCTTTTAAGGCTTATGTTGGCACTTGGTTAAATTTTGTGAAGAAATTTGGTAATCTAGCATTGTTCTACATGATTACTCTTGGTGCAAGTAAGCAAATTTTTTACTTTTCATTTTTTAATGGTTATGGTAATTGTTTTCTTGCCCATATAAGATTATGAAATTGGATGTTTAATTAATGCTTGAAGTAAGAAACTTAAGGTGCTACTTTCTTTCTTTTCATTTGCCAAGCTTCATCAATTTGGTCTAGTAACTAGTGCAACCTCTAGAGCCCTAAAGTACTAGCACTTTAGAGGTTTTCATTGAGTTATTGTTGCATGAAACTTCCATCCAAAAGAAATCTACGGAAAAAAAGAAGCTAGGGCCTAGAATTTCCTACACCCTAGCTTTGTACCTTCTTGTGGTCAAAGGATTAGGAGGACTTAAGGTGCTATTCCTCCTAAGCCCTTTTTCCCTCTCGTGTTTTTTGTATTATAATTTATCATTCCTAGCAAGAGCCACCAACCTTGACTCCATTATCCCTAGAAGGCAGTAGTCATCATCCCTTATCCCTTGACAAGGATCATCAACTTTTAAACTTAATTCTCTACTTGATACCCTACTAACCTTAACTAACTTGCTAACATAATATATAAATACTAACAACCAAGTTGTTTCTATCATAATCACTGCTACAACTATCATTTTGCAGCTTCTATCATCCTACTAATCATCTAAATTAGCTCATAATTTGTATAAGGCAAGGTACTATCAATAAGTATTAAAGTGTGTGTTTAATTTCCTTCATAAAGTACATTTATGAAGATTAATTATTGTTGTCATTACTCTCATTTGTTGTGGTTACATTTAACTTAGGCATCCCATTTAAATCCAATTGTTGGTTGATATATCTAGAGAACTCACATATGACAAAATATCTCATTGGTGCTTTTAATACTCGCTCACATTGTATACATAAGTGTGTTCTTTTTTATATAAATTTGCAGTTGTTTTCATTTACTCATTGCCATCATTTACTTTTCATTCACTGCATATATAGACGCTCACATTTGCAAGTTTATTGTCTTGTTGAAGCATCATTATCATTTGTTACTTGTTATAATGTTTAATGTTGTCTTAGTTAAGGGTGGGTAAACTTTATTCTTCTTTGATTCATCCAACAAGACTTAAACCTGATTTGAGTGACCTAGAGAGAGAGAGGTGGTTTACCTTGTCCTCCTCCCTTCCTCAAAACCCCTAGATCTTGGGACGTATCCCTTAGAGTATGTATTTCCTCCTCCTAAATAGAGAGAGGTACCTTGTTGAGGTGACAGTGATAGGATTACCCCATTATGCCACTCTCGGTGTACTTTCCTTTAGTATTTGGGAAAGTATAGATTGTGCGATAACAATACCTATCTCCACGAGTTGGCGATCTTGGATCTTTTTCTCATTTGAATACATTGGAAGGGTTTATGGAGTTGGGAAATTTTGTAGTGAGTCTTTCCAATTTGTGATTTTGTTGCAAGCCTCTAGGGAGTTTTGGAATTTTCATCTGTTTCCTTCACTTGCGCATCGAACTTCATATTTTCATGTCTAATCATCATAATTATATCGAGTGCGTCGAACAATCTCTTATGTCTGCTTCGAAGTTCTTCGTTTTTCTCCAATGCCTTTACCTTCAAGATTTCAAGGACTACTGTCTAATTCCATCCTTCTTCCATAGTCATCCTTAAAAGGTCATTCTCCTTTTATACCCTTCTAATAGAAGCTTCTCCTATTTCACTAAACGATCTTAATTCAGCTAACTCTCCTTTGAGCTTTGTAACCTCTAGGTTTTGTGAGTTTTAAGATTTTTCATTTTGCTAGAATGGGTATTTTGGGCCATTAACATTGACTCACCGAATTTTTATTGTAGGTATTTCTCTTGTTCTTGGAGTCACTTTTCCATTTGGTCTTCATAGGTTTTATTCACTTGTTGGATTTATTTCATGTGCTTGTTGTCCATATATTCTTTGACAGTTTTCAGGGTTGTTTCCATCTCCATAATTCTGGATTTTGTAGCATCTAGTGCCACTGCGACCTCATGGACCGATACTATGTTCACACTTACAAAGGCACTAAGGGTTGAGGTTTCTTGTAGGGAATTATCCTTCATGTCGGGTATATATTTCCATTTGATGCTCCTTTCGGGGACATCTTGGCTCACTTTGAATTTCCCCCTTTTTCTTTTGGGAGTTCTCTTCTCTATTGCTTGTGTTTTGTGGCTATAGCAGTAGTCGCCAACGATGACCACTTCTCCTTCAAAACCAATTCCTTCTAAGGTGAATGATAAGATACCAAAAATTGAAGCCAAGGGGATGCATTATTATATCGGTGTATTGGTCACCCCATCCTCAACATCTAAAATGATGATAAAATTAGCACCTGCTAAATTGGTGTTTCGGGATTTTGTACTATGGGACTTATCCTTCTTATTCTTCTCATGGACCTTTGTTAGTGAGACTGATGTGGGTTGCCCTATGTTTGTTGCTTCAACTTCCTTTGTGTTGTCTTTGTGTGAGGGGGAGTCTTTACTTTGGATTTTCTCCTACATTTCCTGCTTTTCTTTACCTTCTTTATTCTTCTTTTGTTGGTATCTCTCCCCAACCTCTTCGACTTTTCTCACCATCTTGACAACTTTATATATTTTTCTTTGTTCTTCTTCTCTTAGATTTTCATTGTCCTAGTGAAGTAGGGATCAAAACTATTCTAGTATCAGCGTTATTTCTTCTTCTTCATCCTTCCTTAATTGTTGTTGGGATACATTGGGGGTGATCCTTTCCACCATTTTTTAGAAACTCAATGCACCTTGGAAAACATCCTATGACAATCATGCTTCATGCATGGTTTTTGGTGCTAACCTGATGGCCTTCATGTGCTCATACAAAACATTTAGAGGGTCATGCAATGTTTTTTCTCCAAGATAGATGCATAGATCCTTCAGTGCTTCTACTTCCTTTTCAACTTACTTCTTGTTTTCCAGAGAGTACGAACCAATCTGGATGGGGAAAATTGGCTAGTATATTTTATTCTTTTTTGAAAGGTAGGCAGTGGCCCTCTTTTCCACAGTCTGATATGGAACCTCCCTGGATAATATGTTTTCAAGAACATACTTGGGTAGAAAGTGTGGTGCTCCTGTTCCCCCAAAGATCCATATGTAAGTGTTGTATTTACTCATGTACCAATACCTGATCTCTTTCAAACCTTTGAGAACCCCAGGAGAGATTTTGTTTGGGAAGAGGCCGAAGATGTCCTTATGGAAGGGAGAAAGGAAGTAGTCACATATCTCATAGAAATACTTCTTGCAGTTGAGCTCCCATAGTTGAGAACAATATGATTATATTGGGCCATTTTAGGGATTCCAAGCCCAGTTAAATGATGGGAACGTGTTTTTTGCACATAGAACATCTATAATATAGACAAACATGTAAAAGCCAAGATTTTTCATGCTCTCGGGATCCTAACTGCACTGTTCAATGTTGAACGAGAGAATGGTTTCCCAATTGAATTCTTGGCCATTCTAGGCTACCCTATAAGCCATGGGAAACCATTCCATCCTGAAATGGGTGCTACTCTCCTCGCCATAGGGCCAGCAGATCATGGTTTTTAGCACCTTGTAGGGGATTTTGAGATATTGTAATGGGATATATCTTTCACCTTTTTTCATCGACCACTCTTCCTCATAGAACTACTCTTCCATTAGGGTATTGAAGTATTCATGTTCAACTTCGAATTGTTCAAGAAAGGACTCTTTTAGGGCTACTGTAGGTTCTGTAGTTCGATACCTTACTCTGATATCTTCTACTTTGAGTGAGGCGATCGGGAGACCTGAATCATTTACTATCAACCCTGTATCTTTCTACATATACACGAAGCACCATTTAGATATGTCGTTGTATGGAAACAACTCTGGGAAAGCGACTATTGTATGTATCCCACTCTTCTAAATATTCCTATATGCATAAATGTCTGGATCATTAGATGGGAACTTTTCATTCTTGAACATGTCCAGGATTGCGGTGTAGCTGAAATAGTGCTCCATTCCTTCATGTATATTGGTGTCAAAAATGTTATGTGAATATGGAATCAAAGTTAGAACCTGTGTTCTAGAGGTATGGATTTTTCCCTTTCTAGTGATCATCCTGGAAATTATGTCACATGTGAAAACAAACAAGTCGAAAGTTAATAGATTCTTCTTAGATATTGAAAAACTAGTACTAGAATGATTTATATCATACTCACTTAGAGACTGGGAACAGTGATTAATCAAACTGAGGTAGCAGAAAAACACAGACACAACTTTTGATTTACTTAGTAAGAAAGTGAAGAGAAACTCATGTCTCGGTGCTTTTAAAATTTTTCACGGGTTCCCCCCAAACCCAAGTGTAATCAATGAGAAAGGTGTTATACATCTTGAAACCATTCAGAGGAGTACACACCATAGTAAACATAATCGTAGATGCTTGGTCGTTATAATCGTTAAGGCATGGGAGAATTTGAAAAACTAGAGCAGCTGATTAGTCGGCATCGTGCCGATAAATATGAGATACAACCTCCGATGACAATAACATGTGATTACATGTTTAATTTTAATTAAAGAGTTTAATATTGACCGAAAAATCCTTTTAATGTTCACTTATTTGGTCGTTGGACGCTAATTCTTCCTTCATTAATGCTGACGAGACGTCGAGATAGTTGTAGGGGCCAATTATTTTTCCAAGCCTGAGATCAATGGTGGTGGGGTAATCGGTGATGACCCAATTCATGTAGTCCATAGGATGAGTAATGTGTAATTTCTAGAGACCAAAAGCAATTTCGTCGTTGGCAGATAGTCTAGGTAAGAGAAAGTGCCCAAAGAAAATTCTGACGACGTAAATCTTCTACCATAGAGTGTTAACCAATGTTATGTTTCCACATGTACAAGGAAGAAAAATTATGCATTGGTCGATGTGTGGGCCCCGCACGAAAGGTAATGTTGAGGTGTCACCTAGTCAAAAGGCTCGATGATGTCAACTAGAATATGACTAGGAGAGAGAAAGGTCACGTCGACATCAACAGGTATGGGTAGGTGCATGAATATGATGGGGGATTGTTAGTTTATGATGACAACGTTGCAAAGCATAGTCGGTGGAAAAATGTGAATATGGGGGAAAGTGAGCACCATTTGGCACAAGACCGACAACAAAAAGGTATAGAGGAAGTGGTGTTAAAGGTTGGTGAAAGACCTAACTCTGGTGCCTAAATTCCAAGAATATATATGAAGGTTCAAGTGTGATATCTCATGAGAAAAAAAAAAAGAGTGTGCCTCCCCACACTCAGATTGAAAAATTAAGTCGGGAGTGTGGGGCGTTGTTGTTCCATAATTGTTATCAAAAGAAATGAGGATAAAAAGCATGGATATTCAAAGAACATATCCTTTATTTGTAAGAGGTCATCCCCAATATAGGAATAAAAGTAAGTCTTTGTGGGGGAGATCTAAATATAGAGGTAGTTCTAAATATCCAGGAAAATATTTGAGGAAATGATGGAAGTGTAGTAAAGATGGGAATTATAATAAAGATTGGATGTCTAAGAATGTTAATAAAAAAAAGGGATCTAATGATGTGTCTTACACAGAGGAAAAAACCTCCACAAAATAAGGAGGTGAGGTTTATCTGGCATCTACAGGTACACATGCAGATTGTGGTGTGTGTTTGATCAACTCAGGTGCATCATTTCATATGAAACCTTAGAGGGAGTGGTTTTTTTAATAGGAAAAGAACAAAGATGGTGTTGTCTTCCTAGGAGATGAATCGACAACCAAAATCATGGGACGTGGAAGGGTTAAGTTGTTGCAAAAGGATGGACATATTAGAACTCTCCATGGGGTTGTACACATTCAAAATCTATCCAGGAGCCTAATATTTGTAAGTAAGTTGGATGATGCAGGTGTAGATATTTTTTTGGGAAAAGGAACTTGCAATATAGTAGGAGGAGCAATGGTGTTGATGAGGGGACTTCAATGTGGAACTATGTACAATTTTTTGGGAAGTACTTATGTTGATGGTTGTAACAATTCTATTTTCCCTTAGTAGAGAAATAAAAAATTCAGGATCCATACTATCCCTGCAAAGAAGACCATATTGTGGCATCAAATACTGAGACATATTGGAGAAAAGGGCCTTAGAACACTACAGGGTAAAGGTATGGTTGAAGGTATGTCTAATTTTACCTTATATTTTTATTTCTATGAACATTGTATATATGGTAAATAGAATCAAGTAATATTCCCATCTAGTGCTACAAGTACAAAGTAGATCTTGTAGTTGATACACAGTGATGTGTTTGGACCTGTGCCTATTCCATCACTAGGTAAATATATCTATTATGTTTCATTCATTGATGATTTCTCAAGGAACATGTGGATTTGTTTTCTTAGGAATAAATATGAGGTATTTGATAAATTTAAAGAGTTTAAGGCTCTATTAGAAAATCAGACAGAGAAGAAAATGAAGGTACTGAGGACAGATAATGGTGGAGAATTCTATAGAAATTAATTCAAATCATTCTTTAAGTAGTGTGGTATAGCAAGGAAGAATACTAATCCATACACACCTTAAAATATTGGATTTGTAGAAAGGATGAAAAAGGAATTGATAGAAAAATAAAGGATCGTGCTCATTGGTGTTAGGTTAGTACAATAATTATGGGAAAAGGAAGTGAGTATTGTTACCCCCCCATGCCTAGGGTAACTAGATGAGATCATGTCTTGTTGCCTGTAATGGATAACATGATGAACACCATCATGATGATGGTCACATATATGGAATCTCAACATCCCCCCTCATTTTCCTCCTAGCACATATCAACCAAGATTCATCACACTCACGAAACCGAGGGTATGGGAGATGGTAAACCATTGTCACCATGAGGTATGTTAGTCCTTATTTCATGCAAAGTGTTGTGCTTAATTTTTTGGGAATGCGTATTATGATATTTGGTTGAAGTTGGATAATGGATCACTAGTTTGGGAAATTATGTCAGTTTCCTTGTTTCACCTTGGTGATCAGCTTCTGAGCCCTGGTCTTGTGTTGTCATCGCCCAAGGAAAATGGGTAATATTGGGGGCCCTCCCAATGGTAACATTTTTCTCCAAAACATACTTAAAATTTTCCATCTTTAATCCTTTCACATATTCTAAACTTCAGCTATGGTCCATTCTCTCATCAGAAGAGGGGCTAAAGGACCAAAGCTTGTTTTCATCTACTATAAAAGAATAAGAAAATTATACTAGAAATGAAAGTGAACATAACGAACAAAGACAACCAAAATTGGTTCCATCTTGATCTCTACTCTTTCAGTGCTCTCCTTGGTCCCAAAAAATGTAATGAAATAGCTTGAAACCCTATACAAAGGGGGACCCCCAAATTTGCTAATATAAATGAAATCATGGACTAGAAAAAGAAATAAAGGGGTTTGGAAAAAGGTGGCACACAAATATGGGGTAACTCAAGAGAAAGGGAAACCTCTACAAAGGTGCTCATAGATATGGATTAACACCATAATCCATGAAGTGAGCCTTGAAACCATATCACTTTTACAATTACTCTTGGTGGGTTTTACTTTCACTTGTCACTCTTGATACCTATCCCTTTGACTGGGTTATTTTGTTTTATGTCTAGGTGGCACACCTAATAGGGTTGATTAAAGTCCCTCCCATAATTAAACTTGGTAACTTGTATGTGGTCCTAGGTTGGTGTGATGCTTGAAGGAGATTTTGAGGTAAATTGTCTTACATGGCTTATATCTTAATTTGCATCTTGCTTAGCATGTTTTAAGAACTAATGTTTCTTATGAATTGTAGTAAACCTTGTTTTATACTTTGGCTTGTTTTGGATGTACCTAACATGGTTCTTGAGGGACTTATTGGGATTGTACCTAGGACATAGTATCTTTATTGTAGTACTTTGGCATGTGTTATGGAGAGTAGTGGGTCATCCAATGACTCTGTTAAGGTCCTAACCCGCACATAGGTAGATCAATGTATTCGGATGTAATAAAGGTCAATATTAATAAGACCTTTCAATAAAATAGAATAAGGCGGATGTAAG
>ML791880.1:239362-257739 GCA_009831015.1 Picea engelmannii
GGTGGTTTACCTATGTTGAGATGAGGTCATGATTATCTTTATGTTGTGGTTGATCGATTTAGCAAAATGTGTATTTTGATGCCTTGTACTAAGCAGGTAACAGCAGAACAAACGACACAGTTGTTCTTTCAAAATGTTTGGGTCCATTTTGGATTTCCTAAGTCCATTGTTTCTGATCGGGATTCTCGATTTGTTGGAAGTTTTTGGTCGAGTTTATGGGCACTCATGTACACCAAACTTAAAAAGAGCACATCTTTTCATCCACAAACAGATGGTTAGATAGAGGTGGTAAATCGTACAGTGGTGCATCTTCTTCATGCTTATTCCAGCAAGCATCCTAATCTTTGGGATGAGCATTTACACTACATTCAACATGCGTACAATCGAGCTAAGCACTCTTCGACGCAAACGTCATCATTTGAAGCATTTTTTGGCTATTTTCCCATGTCTCCTTTATATTTTATCTTTGGGAAAGATATTATTGCTTATGGTCAATATGACATTGATAGGGAATAAAATTTTATTGAACAAACTCAGTCGATGCATCAAGTGGTGCAAGAGCAGTTGGAAAAGATTCAGGCCAAGTACAAGACGAGACATGACAAGCATCGTGTTGATCACAGTTTCCAAGTTGGAGATGAAGTTTGGATTTACATTAGCAAGGAGAGGCTTAAAGGAGAAGGTAAAAAGTTGAAACCGATTCGATATGGTCCTTTCAAGATTATCGACAAGATTGGTAACAATGCTTTTCGTTTAGATTTGCCTCCTTATATGCAGATGTATGCAGTTGTTAATGTTGAGAATTTGAAGTTGTATGAACCTCCATTGATTGATGATCAAGGAGAGCATGTTCAGATTCCTTCCATAGATGATTCTTCTCCAGAGTATCTAACAGAACTACAGGAAGACACCATTCTTGACAGGAGAATGTGAACTTCAAAATGAGGAAATGCAGAGTATCTTCGAGTTGGTCTTAAAGGGACGAATCCAAGCAAAGCCAAGTGGATTGAGGTTGGAAGGGTGAGGGAAATTTACCCTCATCTTCACATAGATTAAAAATAGTCTTTTGGAGGTCCAAAATCTTCCCAATGGGGAGGTGTGATCAGGGGATCAAATTTTGCTCAAAACTTCAAAGTTCTCGGAATCGCTTCAAACCAGATGAGAGCGTAGGCCTCATCGTTGTGAACCCAACGCAACTTGTTTCATCTCAAATGGACGTCGGCAGCAAGAGATATTGCAATCTGTTCATAAAGTCAAATAGGCAAAAAAAATATGATGCTGACTAGACAGTCCGTACAGTCCGTACAGTCTGACGTGGCAGGGCCGTATGACCGTATGATGATGTGGCATGTGATGATGTGGCAGATTTTGATTGGCATACGTGGTCGAATCAGGAAGCGACATGTGGTGTTTTGTTGGTCAATGGTGAGGTGCCACATGGCCCAGTCATGGGCTGCCACGTGTCATCCCTTTATTGGTTTATGGGTTGTTATGTAAAATTATTGGAGTCCGTGGGGTTCGACCCCAGACCTTCCCCACCACATAGCGCCTTCGCAACGATCGTCCGACCAACGAACCACTGGATGTGCCTTGTAATGTATACGCGTTTATATTTATTTGAATTAAATGTATGTGATCGTTGGCGGGGGGTCGAGCCGGGGCTTAGCCCCAGCCCGCGGTCATTTGTTTTTTGTATATGCCTGTACCATATATACTATGCACATAACGGTTGGCATGGGGGATTCAATACATAACCCGTGGTCTTGTTGACACATGTGACCATAACCGGAGCGCGGGGGGAGTTTAAAACAGTTGTAACCGTTAAGCCATTTTTTCCAATATGCGCGGTCCTATGACCCATGTGCCTAGGTGTTAGGTGGTTAGGGGCTGGCGTACCCATAACTGTCCTACAATTTGTACTGTTGGTGCATTTGCTTCTGGTGCTGGGTTTTCACACTATTTATTGCGTGTGTGCCAGGTTCATTCAGAAAGGGTTCAATTTGTAGATGCAAAGACAACAAGCTTGAAGGGGAAGACTTCCAGGAGGCCTAACTTCTTCGTTTTTCGACCGATTGAGGTGCTGAAAGAGCCCAAACATGGGTTTTTGGATGCTTTGAGGCCATTGGAGCAGTCGATTTGTCAATTTGAGCATTGTAAGACATGTTTTTGAGCACTTTTGAGCAATTAATAATAATGATCCATTGGAAGCTGGACCAGGAGATGTAGCCCAAGAGAGGTGTGAACTCCTTTATCAATTGTTGTGTTTATGTGCTTATGTTCATTGATTATGCTGATGTCTATGTGTAATTTGCATGAATAATCCCTTAATCTATCTGTTGCAAACTGATCCATTTGCTTTAAACACATAACATTTACATTGCAATAATTTCAAGTATTTCAAGTCTTCTTCATTTTTAGATCATGGAAACACTTCACGGGATTGTTTGAATTGTAGATCTTGACATTGAGATCTATGTGAATGCTTGGTTTATTTATAGATTTCTTCCTCAAACTTCTTCAAAAATTCTATCACGTTGATATTATCTACCTTCAAATTAATCCTTTTGGAAATAACATTTGAAGAATGTGGAGCCGTGTTGCTCATATATTCATATCTCTTCAAATTGACTCTTATATTAGAAAATGATTGATCATTCATATCAATATGATACTTTGAATGAAACAAACTTATATTTCCACAACAATCACATTTCTTTCCACCAACACATTTTTTTTTGTAAAATAAATCATCATTTTCTCTTTCACATAGAATTTCAGATATAAAAACACGGAATGTGGAAGGAGGAGGTGAACTTGGCCATAAAGTTTTACCAAAATCCAAAAACGTGTTGTAATACAACTCAAACTCCACATGATTAGGACAACAACACGTGTCACAGATAGTGATGGGTCTAACAAACCATGGTTTTTGTTGCACAAATGTATTGATGGAAATTTTAACTTCTTTGTTCTCTTCTTTGAACTTATTAAATAAATCTATTTGTGTCATTGGAAATATATGTTTTGGATGTTCTTCATATTGATTTCATGCTATTCTTCATTGCAACACATCCCTTGTATGTGGTGAAATACGAGATTCTTCCAACCAACAATTACAGGCCAATTATTTAACATATTTTGTAAGTCTATCTTTGTAGGGTTGTCTAGAAATCATTGTCCAACAAGCCAATTCATCATTTACATCTATTTGGAAACAAAATTTTCTATGTCTGTGAAAAGTTTTTCTTGACGTTCCCATCATTTTTTCCATGTATTGTGTCAAACGATCTTTTATGTTCCTAGATGAAACAACTGTTGTTTGTATCACTCTTGTTGTTAAAGACATTCTATGCCACCTTTGTCTCCTACTTTTGAATACCCAATAATGATGTAGCTTCTTTTAACTTTCTTGACTTCATTAGACAAAGTAAAATTTGAGATTGTACTGTTACTGATTCATCTTTGAAAAAAGTATTATACATATTCTTAGTTTGATATCTTATATAATGGTTAGCTTTTTTCTTCCCAAATTTGTCAGTATCAACATTTTCTAATATTTCATCATCAATGTTGATAGATTCTCTTGCATATTTCAATTTAAAGTTTATATTAAAAAACATAACACGAACATAAATTCACTAAATTATATATATTTGAGTGTTCATCTTGTATTATCTTAATTTATGTACATACCTATAGGTGATTCGTCTTCTTCTTCAATTTTGGTTTCAACGCCTTCTGCTTCAATTTCAGTTTCAACGTCTTCTTCGACATTATGAGACGAATCTATTTATGTAAATTTTGAAAAACATCAATTTGTAATTACAATCAATTATATTAAATTTACAATATTTTAAAATTTTGAATTCTATACTCTCTGAATACATTCCCAATGTGTGTCGTTTGCTCGATCATCATATGTGCATGCATACCCGGTTGAACTTCTTCTTGTCGAAAATCTCTATTGACATTATCATCGTTTGTTTCTTGAATATTTGCACATTCTTGTTTCTTTCTCTAATAAAGCTCTTTCCTTTGTTCGATTCGGCGAGTATCATCTCAAGTGCGATCATATTTTCTCTTGCACAAACTTTTGTTTCCCATGAGTTTTACAGTTATCTATAAAATATATGTTCAACAAAGATTTCACCTTGAAAAAATGCTCAACATTTATCTTTCAACATATAAATTGTTATTCCAATAAAAACTTGAACAAACATCAATTACCTTATTCAACAAAAACAAAAAATCTGATTCAAAACTTTGTTTAAGTGTTCTAGAAAACCACCATGTATCGATATCAATCCTCCGATTAGGCCTATGGAACAGAGAGAATAAATAAATAAAGAAAAGAATACAGCTGCAATCAGTAATAAAAATGATTTGAAATCCCTATCCCCGAGCTTATATCTATTTTTCCATCCCATGAATTGTGTTAAATGTGTTTGGTCGAAAGCCTATTTATACAATTTGGTGCGAAATGAAATGATACGACGTGTATTTTAATTTTTTCCGACCGACGGAATTCGCTAGACAGTCTTTCGGCCAAAAGAATGGGTTTTCGGTCGAAAACCTTGGAAATCGTTCAATTTTGACGGTTTTCATTAGAATTTTGTCTTTCTGCCGAAAAAAGGAATTTAGGACTGAAAACTAAAACCAAAGAATTTCCCCAAGCTTAACTGAACTTCGGAGGTTGTAGACTCATGCAAATACTAAGAATTTGGTTTCAAAAATGACACCAGCATTTCCAAAATTGAATCCACTTTCAATTCTTATAATTTGTTTTCATTTTCTTTATTCTTATCTAATTTTATTTAATTTAAAAAAAAAACGCTACATAATACTTTCAGCAGACATTATGATTCGGTGAAATGAAATATCGATATCTCTAAATATATACAGTGAAAAAATTTGAAAAAAATATATTCATAATCCTTAAACTGTTCTTTTCAAAAGGGTATATTTAAATTTTAGTTTTAAGTAAAAATTAAGATATATGCAAGGTGTAGAAAAACATGTGTTTAAAATATGCAACGTTTTCAACTTTGTCAACTTCAAAAAATTCTAGAAATTATAATATTCATCTGTTAGATTCAAAATTATAGTCATAATACAATAGAGTCTCTGTAGATTGTTGCAATATATTTCGTTTCTTAAAAATGTAAGTTTAATAATAGATACATTGTTGTAGAAAAAAGTAACTCATTATCATTCCTTTCATGTTTAAGGAACATACTATTAAACAATTATCAAATTGACATATCAAATTGTGATAAAAAAAAATTGAAAAATAGTCATTGGAAAGCTAACACAATTCTTCACAAGTTTTGTTTTTACTATAAAGTGAAATTCTAAAAAAAAAATACTTTTGTATGCCAGAAGTTGAAGAACTTGTGAAAATACATTTTTGTTTTCTCATAAAACAAGAAAAAGTGTAACCTATCTTCATGATTTCACCCATGGAACATTATGCATTTCGTTTAATACCAAATTCCTAAGTTCTTCGGAACTAGGAACATAAATTCTATTTTTATGCATAAGTAATCCATCTTCCTTCATCTCATACTCTTTCATTTTTTGTTGTACATCTCCTTGTTGTAAGCTTTCCTTTACCTGTAGGTAATGCTGATATGTAACAACAACATCTAAAATTCTTCCCTTCAAGTCTAAATGATTCATACTGGCATTTGTAGCATGCATGAGATGCACTCTTCTACTAAGTGAATCGACAACTTTATTTTCTTTTCCTTTGATATGCTTGATATCAAAGTCGTATTCACTTAAAAATTCCAGCCATATTGTTTGTCTTGCATTCAAAGATGGTTGTTCAAAACAATACTTTATACCACTATGGCTTATTCTTAATTCAAATCTCTTTCCCATGAGATAATGCTTCCACATCTTCAATGTGTGAACAATGAAAGCAAGCTCCATTTCATGTGTGGCATAATTATTCTCATGTTCCTTAAGCTTTCTAGACTCATAACTAATGACATACCCATTTTGAGTGAGGACTCCACCAAGCCCTTCCTTGCATGCATATTTACATGCCAGAAAATTCTCATTTGGGTCAATAATATTCAAAATAGGTGCACTAGTAAGTAGTTCCTTCAGTGAATTAAATTTTTCTTCACATTTTGTTTCCATTCAAATTTAATTCCCTTATTTTGCAAAGAAGTGACGGGATGAACAATCTTAGAGAACCCTGCTATAAATCTTGTGGAGTAACTAGGTAAATCTATAAAAGATACGACTTCTGTAACATTCCTGGGTGTTGGCCATCCTCAACTGCACTCAATCTTCTCTGGATCCACTACTATACCTTGTTGTGAAATAATGTTCCCCAAGTAATGAATATTTTCTTGATAAAAAGAACACTTACTTACCTTGGAATACAACTGATTTTCTCTTAGCACTTGCAATATCAATCTTAGGTGATGCTCATGCTCTTCCTCTGACTTCGAATAGACAAGTATGTCATCCATGAATACTATGAAAAACTTATCCAAGTAAATTCTGAATATGCCATTCATTTAGCACATAAAGGTAGTTGGTGCATTGGTCAGTCCAAATGGCACCACTACAAATTCATAATTCCCATACTTGGTTCTAAAGGTTGTCCTATGGATGTCTTCCTCCTTGATTCTTACCTGATGGTATCCTGATCTCAAGTTTATGATTGAAAATATCTTTTCCCCTCTTATCTAATCAAAGAGGTCATCAATTATGGGTAGAGGATACTTGTTGTTTATAGTAGACTTATTTGGTTGTCAAAAGTCAATACACAACCTCATTCTTCCATCTTTATTTTTGAAAAAGAGTATTGGTGCTTCCGAAGGTGAAAAACTTGGACGTATGTACCCTTTCTTCAACAGTTCCTCCAACTACATTTGAAATTATTTTAACTTGGGCGCACTCATTCTGTAAGGTGTTTTTGACACTGGGGCAACTCCTGGCACTAAATCAATAGAGAAATCAATTTCCCTTTTTGGTGGAAACCCTAGTATTTCTTGGAATACATCCTCGAATTCTTGTAGTATCGAGAAATATTCAAGGCTTGGCCCATTTGTATATTTTGGCTCCTCCAAATGGGCTTCATACAATTGACACCCTTTTTTGAAACATCTCTTCAGTTGTAAGGCTGAAATATCCCTTATAGAGATGGGTCTTGGAACTCCTTTCACAGTGCTCTAATTTCCATCACCATCAAGACATGTAAATGTCTTTCTATGAAAATATAGGACAACATGATGATTTTCCAACCAATTCATTCCAATTAGAATATCATAAGACCCCAATGGTATGATAATTAGATCAAATCTAGTATTCACACCATTAAGACTTATGGAATGACTTCTGACCACCTCATGGATTCTCCTTTTGGTTCGAGTGGCTAGTTGAACCAAAATTGATTTTCCAAGATTACTTTTCTCCAAATGTAAACTATCCACTATTTTAGGATCAATGTAACAATGAATTTCTCCTGAATCAATTAGAATAACAACAGGCTGATTTATGATCTTACCTTCCACCCCAATCATGTTGGATTGATATTCTTCTTGTCGATCATCTAAGGCTGCAAAAATTGTTCCCATGTCCTCGACTGTTGTAGCCTCTTAAATGTTGTGCACAATCTTCACTCTGTCCTTTCTATGTGGACAATCCTTGTACAAGTGATGTTCTTTGTATCCCCAACATTGTATTGGTGTTCTTCGCCTTTTTCCCAAGACGTATTCTCTCTTGGATTCACCCTTAGCATAATGGTCTTTATGATTTCTATTAGGTTCATTTCTATGGAAAGGTGGTTTGAATCCCTTCCTTGTCTGATCAAAATTATCCTTCTTCTTATCCTTCCAAGATTTATGCATGGACTCTCTGCCCTGGCCTTGCTCATACAGGTATTTAGCCTTCCTGATGGCCTCAGTCAAGGTCTTGGGCTCATCATACTAAATTTTTTATTTATAAAATGATGGAAGTCCACTCAAGAACCTTTGTATTTTCACCTTTTCATCATTTATAAACCAAAAATACTTTAACAAACCCAAGAAATTCTTCTCATACTCTGCCATGGACATGCTTCCCAACCAGAGTTCAAAGAACTCCTGCATTTTTTTGTCATAGAAATTCTTTGAGAGGTGCTCCTTCTAGAAATACTTCTTGAATTTCTTCCAAGTGATCCTATTCTCATTAACATGATCAACTTGCTTCAGTTGATCCCACCACATTGCAACTTTCCCATGTAAGTGGTAGGTGGAAATTATGGCTTCTATATTTGATGAATACTTGTGCAACTGGAAATATCTCGTGAGTCCAAGAAACCATGCTTCAACATCATCTTCCCTTTCTCATTCACCATCAAAGGATTGTGGCTTGAGGTTCTTCATCTCTTCTTGAAAATCATCCACCTCATGTCTCCTTCTTTGGTGCTTAATAGGAGACACCTCTGTATTCTTAAGGAATATTCAGATGCATAAAAAATTCTTACTGAGTAAGGAGGTGAGTGGTGTCTATGAGCTCTTCTAGCACTTTTGGAATAACCCTCTCTTCCATGATAATCTCTTATTTCATGAAACCTATATTCTTCCTCTTGCTTTGATCCATTCTTGGCTTGACCTTGCAACTTATTTAATCTCTGCAGCACTCGAGAATTTATCTAAATTTTCTCTCTCATTGGCCTCTTGTTTTCTGCTTTGTACCTCTGCAATTCTATTTTCAGGCTCTTCACAGTTTCTAGAATTGTTTCTTTCTCCCTTTGACCCTTGTGTAGGTTGGATTCTGTTTTTGCATTGCAATTCTGGTATTTTGGCCTTCAACCTATTTATAATGGTTGGAGGATCCCTCACCTTATTCCATTTCTTCAATATGAATTCTAAGCTGATATGTTTAAATCCCTTAACTATGAAAAATGTGCAAGTGACCATTTTGTCATAATTAATCATATGATAAACCAAATGTGTCAATAATGTTACAGATCCTTTAAACTCATGAAGAATATATACAAATAACACTTCCATGTTATCCTTGGGCCGATACATAAATAAATTCTACACAGACACTTCCTTCAAACCACTTTCCCAAGTGACCACGGCTCGAAACCGTGGGCCAAATCCTTCCTGACACTTTTTTGTGTTAGAAATACTATATTTGAGATTGTGTGGCTTAAAATCAATCGAGGGATGAGATCGATGGTCAACAAGAGCTCCAGGACTATAGGATTCGGGAGTTCCTGGCTATCCACACTCTCAACTCTTTTGGAGTGCCAAGTCTCCAGACTATAGTATCTATTGCCATGTACAATTTCCCAATCAACGACTAGGATTCTCTTCGCAACTATGGGCTTCCAGGCTTCAGGATTTCTCAACTCCAAGCTTCCTACAACTCAAAGTCTCTGGAGTACCCAGTCTCTGGACCTTGGGATATTGTGCCACATGTCTATTGTAATCAATGACTGGGATGGACTCCGCCCTTCAAGCCTTCAATATACCTTGACCCAAAATACTTAGTCCTTGAATCCTTTGGAGTTCCAAGTCTCTAGACTACGGGATCTATTACCATGTGTCCTCTCTCAATCAATGGTGAGGATTTACTCCGCTTTTCAGAGCTTCAGGGGTTTCACCTTCATCACACTTCATTCCTTCATAATGCTGAACTGGTGAACTCACAGAGTCTTCAATAGTAACTAAGCACCAAAGGGTGGTACGTGGCAGAAAATAAGGCATGGACATGTGGCCCTATCTTATGGGTGACATGTGTCATATACTAATTGGTACGAACGGTCTTTAAAAAACATGAGACATGGTGACATGTGGAAAGAATCAGTGTGTCCATGTCACCCTAGGTGATGTCAGCAGGCCACATCACTCCAGTGCCTCACAACTTTGGGTCTTCAAAACTTCAAAAATATAGGATAATTCTCCACACTACACCACAAATCCCCTGAACGTTGAATTCCTGAATAGGTTGATCTACAGACATGTGTTCTTAAACACAAACGATCCATATTTACTTCGAAGTTCAAGACTTTGGAGGTTTTCTCTATTGAACACCACCACACCCCTCGACTGTCAAATGTCGAATTCAAGAACCCTTGCTATTCTTCGGACACGTGTCCCAAAATATGAAGGGTCCATATTTACTCTGGAGTTTGGGACTTCGGGCGATTTTCTTTGTCCATAAAAAGAAAAACTTCACCAAAATTTGTCGATCCCAGACCATCGATCATCGACAATCGTATATTTTCTTTGGTCGATATTCTAACCTTCACCAAACTCGCTGAAATGAATATGATATGTCGATGTTCCTCATTTTTCAAATCATCGAATCAATCCCAGCTGTCGATTTGGTAATTTTGCCAAACTTTGTCCAGCATTATAACGACCATTAAAAATCAAATTGTTCGATCTTATAAGTTGAATTTGGCTCTGAAAATCTGCATATCAAATCCATTAACTTCTTAGACAATCTTGGAATCATTCAAAATCAGATCCGTTCATGAAATTGGGGGATTTCACTCAAACATTTCCACCATTTTTCCCCAAATTCGCACAGATATATAAAATCACTGACAACAAATCTTCCCTATTCACACTTGTTCTGGCCCATAACAGTCCGGTGTTTGAACCAAAAGATCTTATACCAATTTGTAACATCCCCATCCACCCAATCTAGGAAGTGCCACTATAGATATTCTCTGTTACCAATCTGTAACATACCCACAGGCCGGGTATGCCACACCAAGAACACACCTCTTGGTTGATTTCGAATCTCTGATAACAATTAATTAGTAAAGAATCATTAAATAAATACATGTAATGATCAATATTCATACTACAACATGAAGGACATGCACAATATACCATGCACAACATTAACTAGAAAGGATGCATATTATAAGTACAAATCTCAGGTATAATAATTTGATACGCAACGGAAATAAATACACAAGAAAGGAACCATAAAAAAGAGAACTTATCTTTTATAAAATAAGACACCAACTCGCTGTAGACCAAGGACATTCCACCCAACCGTAGACACTATTGTTACAAGTCTCAACAACAATGTCACCTCCGAGCCAGGGCTATGAATCCACAAGGACGGTTCTAGAGTGTTACTTGGCTTCTCAAACCAGTCAACACTTAAACTCTCACAGGCTTCTCCAACACTCACAAAAATCCAAGTACACATCTCTCTTCTACCCAACATGAACCACCGAAGAGAATGAACCTCCACCCTTCTCCTCCATGTAGTCTCTCATGAAATCCTTATCCTTCCAGGGATCCAATGCAGCTGGTCCAAAATCTCCATGTTGGGACTCTCAGGACTTGCAGTTGTGATCAAAGATGAAAACAGGCCAAGCATCTCAAACATGCAGGCCTCAAATCATGTTGTATTACACCAACAATATCTACAACCAACAAAATCATGGTTTTTATTCAACAGTTCTTCTTCCTTTCATAATCCAAGAAACAGAAATGAGGAAAGATAAGTGGGTGAAGGAATTAATGGAGTGAATAATCCATGAGAGAAGATGAACAGTGAGAAAAATGGGTGAATGAATGTGTGAGGAAACCAACAACAACACCAGAATGGGGAGGGGAATGACAGTGAGAGAATGACCAAAACGAATGAGATAATTTTCCAAGAGGAGAACCCCTTCCACAAACCAGGGACAATTTTTTGTAATTCATGGGGATGAAGAACCTATTGGCCTTCCCCCAAGAGCTCATGTAACTGATTCCCTCCCCATTACACAAAATGGGTAGTATAAAATAAATAATCACTTAACCCCTCAATCCCCCTCTCTTGTGGATCATATCCCCCTATAACTCTAGTCCTTGTTCGTCTAGAAACAAATGATGTATTTATTATTAATAATGATCACAAATTACATTTCTTAGGTACACTGGCCTTTTAATAATTGTTTCAGTGCTCTGGCCTGTCAGTAATGTAACAATACATTATTTAATATGGGGGCTCAAAACCCGGGGTGTTACAGAATAGAAGAATGATTGATGAATCTTATAATAAGGAATGTGAAAGTTAGATTTTTGCATATAAAGTGTATCAAGCTCAAGAAAGGAGAATTCCTAAAAGAGAATATGCCACCAATGTAGTTCTTGATGATGTCCTGCAAATCAATAGTTTATTAGAAAATGAAAATAAAATGCAAAAAAGGAGATTCTAAAGAAAATAATGAAGAGGTTTCTATTTGAAAAAATAGTGATAATGATGATGAATATTCAATAGCATACCAACCATAAGACTTGAGTGATGATTATCTTGGAAGTATTCAAATGCTATTTTGATAATCTACTAAGTCCCCTTCAATAGAAAATACGAACGAAAGAAAGGAAGGAGGATTCAAGGAAGAATTAATGTTGTTCCTGGTAATGATCTCATGGGTATTAAAGAACATATTAATGTTACTCTCGGTGTCCCTAGGCTAAGGTAAATCATAAATGTGGCAAAGAAAATAAAAATGCCATCATTGTTTGTATATTTAAAACTGGAAGTCAACAAGACAAAGGAAAGGGAAAGGAGTGTGCAATATGCTTTAGAGTACACAATGTTGCAAAGTGTTAAAGATGATACTAAAGTGTGGTATGATCCAAACCCAATGAGGTATTCCCAAAAGAGTGAGAAGCTTATGAAGATGAATCTTACAACCAATAACAAAAGTCTATTGAGAAAAGATCATGGTTTGAGGAGTTATAGGACAACAACATTAATATCAAATCTACTTCTATTTGACCAAAAATATGAGCATGAGGAAGATCTAAATGTGAAGAAGTTAGCTATGATTGTATGAGAACTGAGCCATATCACTATTTGAGACAACAAAAATGAGGAGGCTCTTGGGTTATAAATGAGTGAATAGTTGACTATTATCATGGAAAATTAGGAGTAGTCTGGAAACAAATGAAGGTAATTCTTGAGAAGTATTTGTATAATATTGGAACACTCATAAAGGAAGCTGAGGGAAAACATAATTAAAGGATATATAATTCATCATTGAAAGAAATCTGGATTGAAAAGAGTATGTATTAAGAATTCTCGTAGACTAAAACATGTCTCTAGTATTTGAGGTAACAATATAGTAGCAGATGAAAATTTAATCTTCTTTCTAAGGGACAAAATTTAAAGTTCATTTCTGTAGATTCAAAGGACTGTGGGGGAGTCACACAGGTTTAAGTGAAGATGAATGTTTTTTGAAACAATTTATTATATTAGTTTATGAGAAGGATAGACTTGTCCTTATTATTTTTAAATTTCACAAGCTTCATTAGAAAGGGACCACATAGACAGGGGGAGCATCACCTTAGGGGAAGCAAGGAAAAATCCATTGTTTTCATTGTTTTCAAAGGGGGAGAATGATCAGTAAAATATAGTTAATATTGAAAAGGGGTTTTAATTTGTTTCCATTAATGCCAAAGGGGGGGAATGTTGGACATGGTGTTATGGCGTTGGCATTGATGTCAAAGAAGACCAATATGATCAATGTTGGACATGGTATTATGGTGATAGAATTGATGTCAAGAATATCAATATGGAATTTTCATTAAGAAAGAATATGTCTTTGTGATCATAAAGATCAGGAGAGATAATGTATTAGGTTGCATGAAATCAGAGTGTGCAACGTTAATACCTTTGGAAAAATCGAAGGAAAACTCAGGAAAAGGAGGGCCTTAAGGAAGTTCTATTGGGATAGAATTCCCAATAGATAAACTTTAGAACACCTTCAGAACTGTGAGGAAACTCTATTACAATCAAGATATATGAAAATCGTCAATCACTAACTGAGGAAACAGATCAACAATAATGGTTTAGTTGGAATCCAAGTGTAAATCCAAAGGGGTCGAGGAGTAATCTTGTCTGTTGATGTATCTCTTAGGACAATCCAAGACCGTTAGATCGAGGTGGAGCCAAAGGCTGGGAAAAATTAAGTCCCAATCGTCAGATCGAGATAAATTATTCTCAACTTTAGATTAAGGCCAATCAGAATTCATAACTTCACCACTTTGGTGACTATTGAAGACAAGGAAACTCCATGAAATCACAAATTCCTAGAGTCCTAGAGTGTCGAAGCCCTGAAATACCACCAACCGTCAGATCAAGGAGGAACTTCAGATAAATTCTTGACTGTCAGATCAAGTATAGTGGAAGGATAAGGTAAGCCACAAATTACTAAATTCATGGACTGTCGAAGCCTTGAAATCCCACCAATCGTTAGATCCAAGGAATAATTTGGGAGTAATGTGAGTCGTTAAATCAAGCAGTGGAAGGATAGAGTAAGTTTCATGACTCTGAAACTTCACCACTTCGATGATCATTGGAGACAAGGAATAGGACCAAAATGGTGAAATCCATCCAACCATCTGATATGATAGGGAGATTGGTTGATATCCCAATCGTTGGTCATGGTCATTCGACGGTGACCCTCTGAGGCAGTTGAACAATTTTAATCCTGGAGTCCCGAAGTGCTGAAGTCCCAAAATCCCACCAACCATTAGATCGAAGCAATAACTTTGGAATTAATGGTAGCCATCAGATCTAGCATTAGTGGAAGGATAGAGTAATAATATGTGTTAACTGATGGTAAGTAGTCATCATCACTTTATGACCACTTCGACATGTATAAATCTAGGGGAGTTGAACAACTTGAGAGTTGTAATACCCCGGAGTCCCGGAGTGCTGAAGTCCTAAAATAAATAAGGACCATCCATATCAACACCTGATTAAGTCATGTTCGTTGATTTCTTTGAAACCTCCAGATGATCTAGAATCATCTAGTCAACAAGAGATTAAATCTAGTGAATATAATGTATGCATTTCAGTGAATTTTACTCCAAGATATTTGTAAGATTGAAAAGGGAGGATAGCCTGAAGGCCGAAGTTTGAAGGACTTGGTTCCATCTCTGATATCATGATAAGGTAAAGGATTTGACTAGAGGTGCAAAGGTCCTAGAAGTAAACAATCCCACAAGCATTTTCGAATGAGGTCTTGTGTAGAATAATAAGGGAAAGGTTCTAGGAGAAACACTTAAAGTGGATTAGTTTGTGGTTTTGCACCCTTGGTCACAAATAAAGTGGATTGAAGGAAGCTCCTATGCACAATTCTAATTTTGTACCAGTTTTAAGGGCTAGTGGAATAATTTGACAAGATTTGCACACAACCATTCCATTGCCGCTACAAGATTTTGTTTACACATGAAGGGATAAAATAAAAAGAATTTGACGTATTTAAGTTACATAAACTATTGTCAACATTATTGTTAAAATTAAAAGAAGAGGTGGAATGGTTCATTTTCAAAAGACACAATGGTTCAAATTCATACCTATTTGGAATACTATATAAACATAAAAGTGTAATGGAAGGAAGTCGTCTCTGCGGTCTAATAAGAAGATCAAAAGCAATTGTAGAGTCCAAAGAAGAAAAACGAAGATATTTATGAAGTGAGGGTGCAAGGGAGGAGAAAGGAAGTATTAGTATCATTTTCTAATTAAATTTTAAAGAAAGGGAGTTGGTTCTTCCTAGGGTTGGTGCCCTAAAACAAGGAAGTTGGTTCTTCCTAAGGTTGGAGCCCTGAAACAAGGGAGTTGGTGCTTCCTAGGGTGGGTTCCATAAAACAAGGGAGTTGGTACTTCCTAGGCTTGGAGCCCTAAAACAAGGGATTTGGTCCTTCCTAGGGTTGGAGCCCTAAAACAAGGGAGGTGGTGCTTCCTAGGGTTGGTTCCCTGAAACAAGGGGATTGTTGTCTCCCAGAGTTGGTGTTCTAAATCAATCTTAATATAAAACTTGTAATTTTTAATTTAAGTTATACTTATTGATGTTATTTACTAAAGTTTCTTGTTGATCAATAAAGTTAATAAATAATTATTTAAATATTGTTAAAAGTTATCAATATTGATTCATCCCCCCTCTCAATATTGAACTACATTCCAACACTCTGTGGATTTTTGTTTTATTCAAACAAAAACATGCATGCATTATTGGTGCACAATATTTTTTGTTACAAAAAGTTCAAAATTGAACCTAACCTTTTGTAATCCCTTTGCAAGGAGTAAATACTCCTCAAATTGGATACAAAAAATATTACAAGGGTTGGCACAATAGTGGGTCTCTTGGCACAAGTCATGCTTCAGGGTCTAAAATCAATCATTATAAACTTCTAGGACATGGTGTGATCCAAAAACCTAACCTTTTTGTCCATAGGCTCCATTACTATGGACCAAGTGATTAATACAAAGAAGAATCTATATTCAATAAATTCTTTGATATTGGAGCCCAATCATTTTTATGATGTTTCATTGGGTATATTTGGCCTACTATGGGGTAATGGATGCCATGAATAGATTCTCAATCACCATGAATTAATTGAGGTCTAACAAATGTCAATGGAGGAAAATAAAGCCCTTAGGGCCCAAATAAACCTTCTTAGAATCCAATACCATGAAAAAGAACATGAAACCACACCCCTCTAGAGGGTCTTTGACACTGTGAGTATGTTTTGTACTCTATAAATTTGTGTCAATGAATAGACATGGTCAAGGGGGAATAAAAATCATTAAGTTCTAATTGAACCTTTTTGATCTCAACCACCATGAGCAACACCTATGAACCATGACACAAGCCCTATATGAGGTGTCTTTGGCATCGAAGTTGAATATGAGCACCATTACAAGGTCTTGGGCATCATGGATGGGTCTTGGGTTCTTGACCATAGTTGAGAGATGGAAACTAGAGCCACCAATCCTAAACCTTGTTTCTTAAGATCAATAACTATGGATGAGTCCTCAAACCACTGTATATAACCTATGTAGGGTATCATTCACTTCCAAGTGGAATATGGGTGACATGACCACATTACATGTGAACCTATAATGGGTCTTCAGTTCTAATCAAGGTCACAAGAGGAAAATAATATCCTTTTCCTATAAATGAAGATTCATAGATTCATGTTCCATGAAGAACACCTATAACCCATGAATCTTCTTAGGATATAGTACTCAACTCATCTGTGAACCATCACATGAGACCCTTCTAGGGTATTGTTGATCTAAAAGATGGTTTAAAATATTTAAGATAACATAAGTAGAATAAATCCCCTACATTTTTAAAGAGGTGCTACTCCTCTATCAGTATTTCATAATTTACAGAAAAGGTCGTAAAAGACTAAGTTTCTAGAAGATAAGGATTCACATGAGAAGGATGCTTGAGAGAAGACTAGTCTCACTCAGAAAATGAACATTCAGAATATGATACAAGATCATAAACCATAAGGATAAGGAATTTGAAATTATAACATTTCCATCATAGCATGATCGAAATAACACATCATTGGAAAAGATAAGAAAGACATGTACCACATTCACAAAGAAATTGTCATAATTATTGCATTAGACTTAAAAAATATTTTGATGGACATACATTTGAAACCTCATGATTTAAAATCAAAGTATGAGAAATAACTAATGTAATTCCTCGAATAGTTCTCTGAGGATCCTAAAAAATATACAAATATTTGTATTGAAAATAATAATGTTTGAAAAGTTTATGAAAAAATAAAAGTTATTCATCCTTCAAGGAGAACTACGATTGGGCTCCCACTGGCCATGAAATTAAAGAAAGATCTGGAAGAACAAAAAGAGACATAGTCAAGGGTCGGCCTTTGGTATTCATAGATTATAAATAAGAAAGTTTGGGTGACTACCAACTGAGAAAAAATAAGTAATGTGATTACTTGACTTAATATGATGGGTGGAGAGATCTTGCTATTTTCTTGTTGGGGTGATTTTTCTAGATTTTTCAGCTAGAGGTTTCATGGTAGTTGTAACTAAATTTGGTTGATCTGGCTCAGTTATCCTTATCAATGCATTCCTCAACCATAATTCGATATACTCTTGCATGGGAAAAACCATTATGTCATGTCTAATCCTTTCATTGAATAATTTTCTCTAAATATCTCTAATATAAAAAACAAGTTGGTGCAATGTCTCTTCAACATATTAATTCTTGTTTACATAGTGAATCAACCAATTTTATACTTCCTCTTTTGAGTACTCAGTTATTTAATTGAACTCACTTTCCCATAACACTTTTAAGGTATCCAAATGTTCTTGTAATTGATCCTTACAGAATAGAATTGAATCCATTATGTAATTGGGCCCTTCATCTCTTTTGCCAAATCAACAAGTCTTAGAAATAAATTGCCTATGGTAGAGGGCATAGGGAAGGAATAGGGACCTAGGGTAGATGGGATAGGGAAGGAATTGGGCCACATGTAATAGGTTATATGGGTAGAGGTGATGAGGTCCCAAGAATGATTATATGGACCTAGCATGAAGGTGGTTCGGGTAGAGGCAAGGACCCAACAAAA
>ML791881.1:8790-33573 GCA_009831015.1 Picea engelmannii
CGTACTGTCTCCAAAAGAGTGATTTTGAGAAACTGACAAGTGTAACTTTCTTCATGAAAATGATCTTAAAGAAGAGCTAGATCTTCTATCACCATGTCATTATCATGTCATCATCTTGATAACCAAAAATGAGGATAACAATTTAGTTTATGTGATTCATCAGCAACATAATGACGTAAGACATATACATGAAATACATTATGAGTTTTATGCAAGTGCGGTGGCAGTATGAGACGATAGGAAACGGGTCCAATTTTCTCTTAGACCCTAATCGGCCCTATAAAACGAGGTGACAACTGTGTCCCCTTCCCGAACCATATGGTACTCTTATTAGGCCTGATACGAATGAAAACCTGGTCTCCCACTTCATAACTTCGGTCGGTCCTGTGTGCGTCCGCATAACTTTTCTGTCTATCCTGTGCTTCCTTTAGCCTCTG
Organism: Picea engelmannii; assembly: GCA_009831015.1. NCBI lineage: Eukaryota > Viridiplantae > Streptophyta > Pinopsida > Pinales > Pinaceae > Picea > Picea engelmannii. Next base: position 9,228 of record ML791881.1, read on the forward strand.
CCTGATCTGAATCAATTCTGGCCCAATTATTACTCAGTCTTCTAGTCTATCCTAACTCAATGGTGTTCTGCATGGCCTTCCATACAAATCTTCATATCGTGGCATTCCAATGGAACTATGATAACTGTTATTGTAGGCAAACTCTACCAAAGGTAGGTACTTCTCCCACTGGGCTTGATTATCCATTACATACATCCTAAGCATGTCTTCCATAACTTTATTTACTCTCTCAGTTTGCCCATCTGTTTCAGGATGATAAGATGTGCTTAAGTTCAATTGAGTCCCGAATGCTGACTATAAACTTGTCCAAAATCTAGAAGTGAATCTGGAGTCCCTATATGAAATAATCTTCTTTGGTACCCCGTGAAAATGGATAACCTTGCTTATGAACACTCATGCCACATCAGTGACATCGTAAGTGTCTCTAACCGGAATGAAATGAGCACTCTTGGTTAACTTATCCACTATCACAAGAATGGCATTGTGTCTATGAGATGTGAGCGGCAACCCTACAACAAAATCCATTGAGATGACTTCCCACTTCGACATAGGGACATCATGTGCTTGTAGGAGGCCTGTCAAGTGATGGTGATCGGCCTTCCCTTGTTGACACTCTAGGCATCTGGCGATGAAATGGACTACATCGCGCTTCATGCCTACCCAAAAGAAGAGTTTCTTCATCTCCGCGTACATCTTCTTCACACCCGGATGTGCGCAATAAAATGCTCTATGGGATTCCTTCAGTATGATGCTTCGAATATCCCCATTCTCCGGGATGTACATCCTTCCTTGATATCTTCACAATCCATCTATTTCTAGATTATATCCTTCTTACTTTGGGTCTAACTGCCTCCCGCTCTGGAGGTTTGAAGTAACCTTTAAATACCAACTGTCTCCTAGTAGTTGTGTCAACACATGTTCCCTCAGACTGACCTTTAAGGGTACCAAGGAGAAGATACGTGGTCTCCTACTGAAGGCATTTGCGACCACATTTTCCTTTCCCTTTATATATGAAAAACCAAAATCATACTCACTCATAAACTCACTCCATCGCCTTTGCCTGGCATTCAGATCTCTTTGAGTGAAGAGGTGTTTTAAACTTTGATGGTCCGTCTTAAGCTCAAAGTTTCACCCCACAAGATAGTGCCTACAAAGTTTCAGAGCTAGCATTACCGCTGCCAACTCTAAATCATGAGTCACGTATAACTCTTCGTGCTTCTTCAACTTTCTTGATGCATAAGCTATCACTCCTCCATCCTGCATTAGCAGGGCCCCCAACCCTTGTTTCGAAGCATCCGTGCAGACCATGAAGTCCTTTTCCATATCTGGCACTCGTAGAATTGGTGCACTAGTTAGTAACCTCTTAAAATCAATGAATGTGCTATCACATTCTTCTGTCCACTCATACCTGACCCCCTTGCATTGCAAAGTGGTGATGGGTTTCGCTATTTTTGAGAATCCTTCCACAAATCTTTGGTAATAACCCGCTAGCCCCATGAAGCTTCTCACCTCATGGGCATTTTCAGGCACTGGCCATTCAAGAATGGCCTTTACCTTTTCTGGGTCCACTGATATTCCTTCACCTGAAATGATATGACCTAAATAGTGGATCTCTTTATGGAAGAAGGAACACTTCGACAACTTCCCAGATAATTTGTTCATCCTAAGGAAAGACAACACTATTCGCAAGTGTTCCTCGTGTTCTCTTTCATTCCTGGAATAGATGAGAATGTCATCCAAAAAAAATTGTACAAATCATTCTAAGTACTTCCAGAATACGTCGTTCATGAGGCTCATGAACACTGCTGGCGCATTAGTCAATCCTAAAGGTACCACAACAATCTCGTAATGTCCAAACCGAGTTTGAAAGGCAGTTTTTGGGATATCACCTTCCTTAATCCTTAACTAATGATACCCAGATCGCAAATCGATCTTTGATAATATTGTTGCTCCCTTCATCCGATCGAAGAGGTCATCTATTCGCGGCATTGGGTACCTACTTTTCATTGTAGCATGGTTCAAGTCCCTGTAGTCTATACACAGTCGTAAGGATGCATCCTTCTTCTTTACAAAAATTACCGGTGTGCCCCAAGGTGAGACACTGGGCCTTACTAGCCCTAAGTCTAGTAACTCCTTCAACTACATTTTCAATTCACAAAGTTCCAGCGCCGTCATTCGATACGGAGTCTTGGATATAGGTTCTGCACCAGGTTTTAGCTCAATAGTAAAATCAAGCTCCCTCTCCGGAGGTAACCCTGGTAACTCGTTCAGAAAAACATCCGGGAATTCTGACAAAGCCGGGTACTAATTTAATGAGGGTCCCTTCCTGTCTTTCACTGCCTCCACTACATAAATTCAACACCATTGTCTCAAGCATCGCTTAACCTTCATAGTTGATATAAAGTGTAATGACACTTTTCTCTGTACACCCTGGATCTCTATCGGTCTTCCTTCATCATCAATACAAAGAACCTTCTTTGTGAAACAATCTACCAAAGCTTGATGAGCTACTAACCAATCCATTCCAATGATTAGGTCATACGCCCCAAGAGCAGTGACGTATACCTTCAACCTGGCAGTGCACACTCCTAGGTCTACTATACAATTATCGACACTAGGTCCTATAACTTGTTTTTCCCCCGAAGCCATCTCGACTTGTTTAAAGTCATCATGCTCGTAGGCTGCTAGCCCACTCTTTTCTAATGCAGATGGTGAAATGAAACTATCTGTTGCACCAGAATAAAACAAAATCTTAACATTAATATGATTTAGCGTACCTAATGACTCTACTACGGTGGATTGATGTTCATCCTGGAAGTTATTAATTGCTGCATAAATCTGGTGGTTGCTACTTGACGTCCCATTGGTGCCTTTTCTTCTCTATGCACAAACCCTGATTGTAACTCTAGACAGTCCCATTCGTAATGGGGTCCTTCGCATCTCCAACAGGGAATACGAGATTGAACCAGTGCACTATTATGCGACTGATTCCTAAATGAGTTCCTTCCCTTGGAACCCCTGCCCCTACTAGTTGCTCCCCGAGATGGTCGTGGACCTGTCTACACCGTTGGCGATGAATGAGATGCTGCACTAGCTGCCATTGAAATCCCTACAGCTATTGTCCTTGGCATGAGTCTGTTACCATAAGGCAGTGGCCTTGAGCCCCCTCCCCTAGAAAATGTCATCGAGGTCTTTCCTACGAATCCAGGGCGACACGGAAATGTCGATCTTGTACCCCTTGTTAAGTTCATGTGTTCTTCCGCGTAACGTGCATTTTCTACCGCCTCCGCTACTAAAGACGGTTTCCACATCCTCACCATAGCTTTTATCTTCGGGTTCAATCCATAAACGAAGCGCTCTTCCTGTCGCTGGTCATTGTCCATATACGAAACATACTTAACCAGTTCCATAAACCTGATCTCGTATTCTTCTACGGTCCTATTTCCTTGTACTAAGGCATGAAATGCCCCTACTTGTTGTTCCTCGTAGTATGCTGGTAGATATTTCCTTCAGAACCTCTCCTCGAAAATTTCCCAAGATACTGTGTCTGGGGTAAGGTGTAGTTGTCTTTCCAAGATGCCCCACCAGTTCAAGGCGCTATCTCTTAACTGGAAAATTGCGATCTTTGCCTATGAATTGGATGCATAGTCCCTTAAGGCAAAACACCTTGTCATGACTTCCAACCATGCTTCCGCATGTTCACTGGCACGACCCCCAGCAAACTTCAGAAGTTTGATCTTTTGCATCTCTCGCGTGATGTCTTCAGGTGGAAATTCTCCCCTTGAGTTCCTTGATGCTTCTGGATTACCTGTTCTAGACGGTGGGAGTTCCACTTCAGTCCCTACTGGTTGGCACCCCTTTAAAGTCTCATTAATGGCTTCCAACGAGCGCAGTATGAGAGCTAGTTCAGGCGATGGTGGTGGTGGTGCTGGTGGTGTCGGTGGTGTTGATGGTGTTGGTGGTGTTGATGGCGTTGGTCATGTTGATGGTGCCCGTGACGACGCTACCCTACCTCGACCCCTTCGAGTCCTGACCATCTTGTATGACTTAACCTGCATCACCCCAAAATTATCAGGGTGAGTTCCAGGACGTTTCAAATCGGTGCTACTTAAACTTAGAAACAGGTTTAGGCGTAAGTTTTCTTTACTTGTCTGTAAATAGACATTACTCCATCAGGGGAATTGGCTAGGTTTGGGTTAGGATTAAGCATCTAATCTTGGTTAACATCGAATTTTAAGGTAGATTAACCTTTCACTCAAATAAAATAATTAATTTCGAATTATTATTACACTAATTTAACCCAAATTAACTTTACTTTAATTTATACTAACTTGACCTTATTTATATATAAATTATTTATACTAAATTGTTTAATTTATTTTAAATAATTTTTGACACTTTATATCATATATAAAAATAATTAAATGTATACGCAAGGATTCGGGCACGCATGGGTTCCACGTGCTCGTCTGGCTTCCTCAGACTCCCTCGTATCTAACCCCCAAATTCTACACCTGTCAGCTCTTCGAATCCCTACGCATCCTTCTCACTCACTGAGACCCTCCACGCGTCATTCTTCCTCCTCCACAGATCTTCCTTTGATCTGTTCAGAGGTTTCCTGAATCTCCCTTGCCACGGCTCACATCCTCACTGTTGTTCTGAGCACTTTACTAGCGCTGGTTATTGTTGTATATGCTCCAGTTCATTTTGCAGAACAGAGTATATTGATATGGCCACTAACAAGACCCAGGACCTAGAGTCCAGTCTCTTTGAGATATCGTGAACCAATCCCCTGTCTGTACACTTTGCAGAGCTCGCCCTCAACTATGGTAAGAGGTACGATTCAGTCCGCACGTTGTGCATAGTTTCAATACCTTCATGAAGAACGTGGGGTTATTCGAATCAAGAAATTGTATAAACCTTCCTTAAGCTGTGGTAATGAATGGTGATTTCTTATTTTGAAACAAATGATTTGCTTGAAATTCCAGCCCTGTACGGATTTTGGTATTTTGCTTTCAATTTATTTTATTTATATTTATAAATTTATTCGTCTCTGCATATGCATGTAGTTAGCTTCCTATACATTGCCTTCCATATTTCTCACAACCCTTTTCTCCTAACTGTGAAATTTCCCACTTAAATTTCGAGTCTCGGGGTTTCCTTATGCCCGCTACCAAGAGTTTCCTGTCCTCATGGACTCCTGATCTCCGATATGCCGATGCGCTCCCTTCTAGCTTTATCCCTCCCTTGGCTATCCTTTGGTTTATGTGACCCTGTCCTATGTGACCGTAGTTCTATTCCCTGTCGGGATTCGGGGATTTGGGACTTTTGCTGTCACGAACCTCTATCCTCACAGACTCCTGATTACCGATATGCCGATGCGGTACTTGTGCATTAGCCCTTCGGGCTAAGCTCTTGGTCCATATGACCATTATACCACAAGGCCACAGCATTGTCCCTTATCGGGGTTTCGGATATCGCAATATTGATTTGCATGAACCCCGAGCTTACGGGATTCCCAATGTCCCCATACCCGATGCGCCTCTTCCTTGTGCATTCGCCCCTTTTCGGCTATGCCGACTCCTCTGGGGTCCACCTTTGTCACAATCGGCATATCGCGATTCCTGTAGCACTTGTCCACGGACCTTTCCAAGTCCCGAACCCCGATATGGGTTGACACCTGGCTATGACTCTGGGACTGTCGCATTTTGGAGTTTTCACAACTTATCCTAGCGTAATTTTCTCATCACCAAGAATCCTGAAATGCCGATCTCCGATGCACGTGTGAGCTCTCTTCTCCACATCACCACTTCCTCATCGCTCTATCGGTTATCACAAAATCATGACTTCTAATGCAACAATTCCTTTGTATGTAGAAACCCCAAAATGCCGAACCCCGACTCTTTTAGATCCTTGAACACGCATCCCTCAAATCGAATGGCTCTGACTGTGTCGGGAAATCACGAATCTCGATTCCATTGTGCAAGAGTTTCATGACTCTGGAAACCCCGATATTCCGAACTCCGACTCTCTGGGATCTCTCGCCACGCGTCCTCACTGATGGATGGTTCAAAACTCCCGTCGGGATATCGTGGATTGTGATTCCCACATGCGACCGTTCTGTGTCCTCGAAAACCCCGATTCTCCGATTTTGTGATGTGATTAAGTCCTAATTAAACATTCATTAATTAATTCTTTTAATTAAGGGTTAAGAGTTAAATTAATTACGTCGGGCTTTCGGAGTTTTTGATACCCAAGTGCAAATGTCTTCGGAATTCCCGATTCCTTGAATCCTGACTCCCCGTCTGGCTGACATCTGGCCTCCACTATGACTCTGTCCTCCTTCTCTATTGTGATGATAGCTGGCCCCCCACGCATTGGGGTTTCACAGATCGCGAATTCAAAGTGTCTAAACATCAAGTCCCCAGGATTCCCGATTTCCCGATGGGGCCAAACGGTGATGGTTCTCGATGGTTGCCACCTGTCCCACAGATGGACGGCTCTGATTGTATCAGGATTTTCTCTATGGATTTCTCGACCTCTTGCTCACAGTTTTCCCGACTCTTCCCGGATGATGGACACATGTCTTCCACTCTGACTCTAGTGGCCCCACAACACTTACATCATCTTGTTGTGTTAAAATAATTTTTCCACTATCATCATGACCACAATCAATCAACACCCTGCTAGGAGTAATGAAATGTCAAAAATTCCTCGAATCTAACCTATAATGTGTGTGATTTCTATACCATATATAGTCTTTTCCACTGTCTGTAGAACCACAATCAATATGTACCCCTCCAGGAGTAACGTTGTGTCAAAACTTCCTCGAATCTAGCCTATACTATGCACAAATTCTATAGCAGCCAGAGTCACCTGCTATTTGAATCACCTCTGCACTTGATGGTACCGTACCTTCTCTTATGCCCATCATGTGTAGATGATTCCCTCCACCCCCTCTATCTCGTTGCACATCTTGGTCTCTCAACACCCGTCCAAACGAACCAGGGATTCTAAGATTATCCCAATCTAGCTTGCACATCGGCCTAACCCCCTTTGTGAAACGCAAAATATGGAAAGATACAATCTCCTTCTTGGCCCTGAATTTTCCCCCAAAAACCACTTCGCTATAAAAAAATTCATTTATTGCATTAATAGTACTACTCCTAGCCATATCGTCCTAAGGATCGCCAAGTGTCTCAAATTATGTATTGTTGGACCACTCAACAACCACTACCCCTAACTTCTCACCTAACTACCTTAAATTTTGTTTATACCTTGTTAAATCTTCCTTGTACTCTACATCGGATTTGTAGAATCCTTTATGGATCCATCAATGCTCCTCCGAAGAGTCCAACAATTGGTCACCTATGTTAGTCACCATCTCATCCAGTATTTTAACAACACACACCTATACCTACCGTATCCCCTATTCTCCACTCTCCACCTGCCCAAAGATCCTTAACTCTCATGGACTCATATACCCAGGATCCCAGTCCAGGCCTCCAACTGCCAACCCCTATAGGGGGCTGAGCAACCCTACCCCATCACAAACCTTAAAGGTAACCTAATTGAACCAGTCGCTTTAATTGATAAGTTAACACTTGAACGTTAGAGATGGTTTGATTTCATCCTTTTCTAAATAGGTTTAGGCAATATATAAATACAATATTTGGTTAATAATGGTTTTTGAGTGGTAAGTTAGTTTTTAAAATTAAAACCTATTTATATACTTCAAAGATAATATTTTCAGCAACAACAACATTGGATTTTTATTGTACAAGGAAGTGAATATTAAAGATAATATCTTCAACCATTGTTAACCATAGTGAAACATTGTCAACCAACATGGTCAACCTTAATCGCTTTTGGTCAACCTTAGTCACATTTGGTCAACCATAGTTAATCATGGTCAAACCATATCTACAACCTCTCCTATGGTTAACATTAATGAACCATTATGAGTCATAGTCAACCATACATACCTAAATTCAACCATGTTCAACAATAGTCAACATGATCATCCATGGTCGTCCATTATTAACCATAGTAGAACATGGACAACCATAATTAGCCATAGTCAACCCTTAATGAATTTATAGTCAAACCTTCATGAAATTTATAATGAAACATAACCACGAGGATTGTCGCAATTCAACTATAGTAAACTACACTAAACCATAGTTAGACATGGTCAATAATTGTCAACTATAATCAAACATAGCCAACCATGGCTAACAATGGTCGAACATAATCAACCATGGTAAAACAATCATTAACCATAGTCAAACATCATGCACCATATTCAACAATTATCAAACATAAACAACCATGGTTAAATATGGTCTACCATAGTCAACCATGGTTAAACATGGTCTAACATAGCCAACCATCATTAACCATGGTTAAACATGGCCAACTATATTAAACCATGGTTAAACATGTTTAGCCATAATCAATCATTGCTAATCATGGTGAAACATGGCTAAACATGTCCAACCATAGTCAACCATGTCCAACCATAATCAACTAAGGTCATCAATAGTTAACCAAACTCAACCATAGCCAAACATAGTAAACCACACCCAACTATAATAAAACATGACAATTATAGTCAACCATAGTTGACTAAATTCAAATATGGTTAAACTTAGTAAATGAAAGTTGATAATCAGCAAAAGTCAATCGGGTTAAGGATGGATTTCAAACATCCTTAACCATAGTCAACTATAACTAACTATATTCAAACCTGCTTAGTCAGTAATGATAAACTAAATTCAATTATAATAAAAAATTCACTACCAAAGTCAACCATTATCCACCATAGTGAAGCATGGTCGACCATAGTAAACTAGAACCATCTTTATTCAACCATAGTCAACTATGCTAAAATGTGGTTGATCATAGTCACCAATAGTCAATGGTGGTCAACCATGGTTAACAATAATCAAACATAATCAACTAGGTCAAACCATCATTTAGCATAGTCGAACATGGTGAACCATAGTCAACAATTGACAAACATGCTCAACTATTCTCAAACATATTCAATCATAGTCGACAATTGTTAAACATGGTCAACATAGAAAACATGCTCAACCATGCCATGACCAAGCTTGGTCAACTATAGTAAGCCATGGTCAAGCATGATCAACCATAATCAACCACGATTAATTATGGTCATCCATGTTAACAAACATCCAACCATAGTAAACCATGGTGAACCATAGTTAATCATAAGGAAACATGATTAACCATGTTCAACCACATCTAACCATACTCAAACATGGTCAACCATAGGAAAACATCATCAAACATAGGCAACTATATTTAATAGTGGATAACTAAAGTCAACCATAATCAACCTAATTCAACTATAGTCAAACATAGTGTACGGAAGTCATCATGTCAACCATGGTTAAACAACATCAAACATAATTAAACATTGTCAACCATGATTAAGCATAATAATATAAAAATTTTCATTTTAATAATGTTATTTATCATAAGTAATATTAATATAACCTATGCATGAAAATAATTATGTCAAAATTATTTTATTAAATTAAAAATTATCTTTTGTGTATTATTAATTACGCCGATAGGTGTCCCCCTATTGGAATTGATGTTTTAATTAACCTTTTAATGACAAATTCCAATCTTATGGCCAACAATTAAATATGTTGGCGTATCCTTCATTGTTGTCCCAAATCAATGAATGAGATTTAATTTCATAACTTCCATGCATTTATGAATGCGTACATTTTCCTTGTTCACTTTTTCACATTTACTTAATATGATTAAGGAATTACTTACCTAGCCATTGATTGCCACGTTTAATTGATTAAGCACGATTAATATGTATAGAGCGCTTCATTTCCACATTTAGTATTTATCTTGGATTGATTATATGGATAACAATGAACACGATTTTATGGATGTGAAGCATTGCCACATAAAGCGTTGGAAGTGAAGGGTTGCTACAATGTGAAGCGGTGGTTAATTTGGACGCATGATGTGTTTCAATTAGCTAGGGGTGGTTAAGAATGATGAATGTCACTCTCAATCCTCATTGGAGCATTTCAATTCTTTCTCCGAGTGCTCTCAGGGTTTAGTGCATCGCATGTTTGATCGTTTTCCGGACGTTAACCCTAGGATCAAACGAAAGAATATAGTTTGGATTTTTTTCTTTCGCCTTCACCTTTTCCTTGGGAATTATTCTTAGTGTTCCTCACAAACTTATGATTTCTTGATAAAAATCAAATTCTCTTGGGCACCTTCTGAATGAAAAACTACAGAAAATTATACTGTTTTAGGTTGAAAGTCTCTAAGAGGAACAGAGAACCTTCACCAACTAGTCACGAGTGATATTATCCATGGATGGAGATTTAAAAATTCTATAGTGGAGATTATGAGACTGAGTTTTCATCCCATTGATATCGAGTTTTTTAAATGTTCTCTCTTATAAGTGAGAGGTGGTGTTAAAAACTAAAGTAGTATCTTACGCCACATGACTCTCTCTGTATTTGTCTCCATGCATGGGAGCATTGTTTGTATGTGTTTCTTTTGTACATTCATGTCCTTTTGAGAGGGCTCATGTAAATAGATCATATATATAATTTCTTTATATATACGATCTATTTAAAAAAATCATGTGTGGATTAAATAGAAGAATTTCAAGATCTCATCATGCATATGTATATAGTGATTTATGCATGGATCAAACAGTGAATCGAGAAATTTGGAAATGTTGTATCTACTTTTCAATTACTCTTGTGTCATTGTGAAAACTTAAAATTATATTTTTTTTAGTATGCAAGAACTAAAGATTGGATCGAAATATATTCCATGTACATTATAGGTGATATTCTTATGCATTGATCAAAGTATTGATTGAGATATACAATTGTAAATATAATCATATATTATGTTGATTATGCGTGGTTTGTAATAACCAAAAATTAACTCCTGAATAAATGACTAAATGAAGGTTTTGTTATCCTTAACTATTATCGTAATTTCTCATGGAGTAGCTTCCAGAATTAATTCTTACACAAAAATTTCGATAGACTTGTTGTAATAATCCTACATAACTTCCATACGTTTAAGTTCTAGCAATGGATCATGACATCACATCGACTAGAAACTATAGTGGTTTCTCTTGCACATCTTTTCTTGGAACAAACTTGTATTAAGAGACGATAAAACTTTGTTTTATTTCAACTTAACAATGCTATAATACTGATTACACCTTCAATGGAAACATGATAAGTGAATACAAGCTCCATTGGATACTTGTTGCGTCGAGAAGAAATATTTTCAAAAATGGCCAACATGCCTTAGAGCTGACCTTTCGGTGTCCGGACTTGAATCAAGACCCTGAACCATTACTGCATGCCCATAATTTCATTCATTGGAGAGAATGCATTAATAATACTTTAAAATTTTGATGAGACAATCACATTTATTGGACAGGGTGAGACTGAGAGACAACTTATTTTGAAGAGACTGTGTGCACTTGGACATAATCATATTAAAATTACTTAAAATCCTATTAAAATTACTTAAATACATTTACATTAACTTTTATATTAAAGATTACCATTTATTAACCTTTATTTTGAATCTTTATTTATTAACTTTTTTTACACTCACTTATAATTAAAAAACATTTAATTGCATTTCCTTTTTGTTGAGTTCATGAAAATTAAAAACAATTGTATTTAGTTTCTATTCACTAGCCATTTTTTTCCCATCTCACCTTTTTCACATCTATTAAATGTTTTCACCTGTACAAACATCCTTTATAAAATGTTGTTATTTAACTTAACAAACATCCTATCAATGAATTGTGACTATAACTAAGGTCATCCTTTGAAATTTCCATATTTCGTTCTCTTAGAATTTTGATTACATTTGATTACAATGGATACAATTTAACTTAGGAGTTTCTCCTTATAATTTTGATTCCATTTGACGTATAAGAATTTGGATATATTTGGAAGCCCCGATGATGATATTAGGGTTTGTGGTGGAAGACTTTGATGACATTTTCTTAATGACAATATTGTGTCTCTCAATTTTTAACTAGCAATTTTTTTCCCATCTCACATTTTTCACATTTATAAAATGTTTTCACCTTTACAAACATCCTTTTTAAAATGTTCTTATTTAACTTAACAAACATATTATCAATGAATTGTGACTATAACTAAGGATGGCCTTTCAAATTTCCAGATTTCATCCTCTTAGAATTTTGATTACATTTGATTACAATGGATACAATTCAACTTAGGAGTTGCCCCTTAGAATTTTTATTGCATTTGATATATAAGAATTTGGATATATTTTGAAGCCCCAATGTTGATATTCTAAATAGATAATTAGAATCCTTATACAATCGAATGATATACCCATTCAAGAACATATGGCTTTCTTCTAACCTTACTCATGTGTTATGTTAATTGGAGATTTTAATGCTTTACTAAATATTTAACCTTCTAATGTATGAATGCATTGACCAAGATGGCTTAAGAATTCTATGCGTCATATATTTTTTCTTAATTTTCATTTTTTATTTACCAATTCTTATAATTTATGATAGTTCATGATATGGTGAAAACATGTTTTAGCAATAAATGATTCAATTAATGCTTCATTGCAACAAATATTACAATTTTTCATTCACATTAAGATGGGCTAATATGTTCATCACAATGCGACATTGGAAAAAGCTCGTCACATTTCGATGCTAACCAACTAACCAGCTACTATGTCTCATCATGCTTTACAACTTTATATAAAATAGATGCATAATAATTAATTTTATTTTCAATATAAAATAAAATTAAAATATGATTCCATACATCTCATTGTGACTAATATTTCCCAACTTCTCACTCTGACGAACATTTCCTAATGCCGACATGTGATGAACATTTTCAAACATCGCAATGTGACAAACAAATCCTGATGCCACATTTTAGCGACCATTTTCCCAATGTCGCAAAAGTAAAATATGATTTTACAATGTGTCAAGTGTTTCCAAACATTGCATTACGATGAACATTTCCCTACGTCGCATTGTGATGAACATTTCGCAACGTCACAATGTGACGACCATTTCCCTATGTCGCATTGTGACGAACATTTCCCAACATCACAATGTGACGACCATTTCCCTATGTCGCATTGTGACGAACATTTCCCGACGTCGCATTGTGATGTCCATTTCCCAGCGTCACAACAGTAAAATATGATTCTACAATGTGTGGAGTGTTTATAAACATCGTGTTATGATATATATTTCCCAACGTCATGCAATGTTTCAATCTCAGTAAACCTCACATTTCCTTCCATGCACATCGGAATGTGACATTCATGCAAAAACCATGTTATTTTACAAAACACTTTCCTTTGTTACATTTAATGATATGGTTCGTGATTTTCAACATATTTTTGACAGAGAAGCTAGCAAAAAACTACGTAGAGAATGGATCCAATCACAAAGGGGTCGTCAAGTTTCTTTACACATTAATTGGTGTTGCAATGTCATAAATTTGGTTGTAATTTGGAATAGGTTTTGTTTTGTTTACCATTTAAGGATTTTTTACATATTTTTGTTTTTGGATATCATATTATATGTACTTAAAACCATTACATTTATGAATAAAAATTTCAATTTTTTTTAAGATATTGACCATTGATTTTTATTATCTTGTTCAGAAGTCTATCAACTAAATTATTGTTGTTCATATGTTGAAATGTCACCTTTTTATTCAAATGTATAAACCAAAGATAATCTTTATTTATTTCCAAATGTTAATATGGTTCTTCCCATTAAAATTGTTAATCTTTTTACATAATTTGTTTTTCAATGTAATATAATATAAGAACTGATAACTCAATTAATGAATGTTAAACATTATTTCATCGATTTGCAATGTTTTCAATTTAATTTGAACTTTTTGGAAGTCTAAAATATTGATGTTAACTTCATAAATTTATTATTGTCCATATTTGGCCATCTCACAAACTTTTTAATGTATACTGGAAGACCAACTTCACACATACCATATTTTCCTCCTCAAATATCTTAAATAATACTGAGTTAATGGCAACCAATTTTTTACTTTTAATTTACCAGTATATCACATGGCTTTATATTTAACCTCTTCAAATATAATTATTCTAATATCTCTTTATGCAATAACATTTTCATTCGATTCTATAATAAGATTTCGTTGATATGTTGCAATGAGATTTTTTCTTTTACATATCCTCCTCTGTAATTGTGACAATATTCTATAACATTTCTCTTTGCCCAAGAATATACTTATTCATTATGAAATATAACCCTTAAGAAAAGAAATACACTTATATAACCCTCAAGGAAAAGGATACATTTATACAATCCTTCATGTAATGTTGCAATCTCAGTAAACCTCGCATTTCCTTCCATGCAGATCAGAATGTGACATTCATGCAAAAACCATGTCATTTTACAAAACTCTTTCCTTTGTTACTCCTCCTCCTCCATCTCTTTTATAGAGTTTCTTAGACATTTGTTTCCCAAAACCCTCATTAGATTCATTTTTCATTTATTTTATTAGGAAAAACCTCCCTCGTACACATGTCGCCCGATCCGCTAGTTGCACCAAAAAATCAATTTTTTTAATTAATTAAATATTCGTATTTCCCTCATCCACCTAAAACCGTTTCTAAAAACGCTCCTTGGTGTCCCAATGTTCCCTTCTAATTCTTAAATGACTTATGCCTTACTTAATTCCTAGTTGAGTTCATAAATAGAAAGTTCCAAAGGCTAGATTCCTTGCTAAGTTAGACATCCCCACCCCTTTTTCGTTAGTTTCCCCTTTTCTTCACGTTTCCATTTTCTTTAAGTTTTCCACTTTTTATTTAAGTTTCCATTTTTCTTTAAGTTTCCCCCATTTCTTTTTAACTAAAATCATATTTACCAAGTGTAGAAAAACAATCATTTACCCTTTTAATAAATTTAATCCACCCATATAATTTTTACTTTAATAACTAAAGTTTGAATTTTGTACCCCCTTCTTGTTATATGTCTAATTATTTTTGTTCAAAGGTTCTACTTAGACCTAGGTTTTCAATTCACTAGGCTTGGTGACAATTTTTAAGGGATTTTTTTTTATTAAACTTACTCATCACTTCATTCATTTTTAAGCCGACCAGGTCCTAAGGAGCCATAGTTTTCTAGGCACTAGGTTTATTAACTTACCAGTTAAAATTGTGACGTGCCCTTCAGGACGCACTACGTGCTCCAAGGGTGTCACTCACCTCTTTCGATTTTATTTGCACGACATTCCCTTCAAGATGCACTACATTTTCCAAGGGTGTCACTCGCCTCTTTCCATTTTATTTGCGCGACATTCCCTTCAAGACGCACTACGTGCACCAAGGGTGCCACTCGCTTCTTTCCATTTTATTTGCACGTAGTGTCCTTCAAGACGCACTCTGTGATCGAAGGGTGTTACTCGCCTCTTGACTGAATTTGGTAGAAATCAAGTGCTTGGAGTCAATACTCTGTCATGTAATATTGTGGGATACTAAGGACCTCTAAGGAATAAGGAGCCCACGTTATTGCACGCCCTTTAGAATCATTGTGAGTGACTGTCACAGTCTTCCCTGACGGCATCGCAGGTTTCTCAAACTAGGAAATCATTAACCTACAGTTTGAGCCACGGAGGGAGTGCTAGTAGGCTATGGCAGGGCTGCTGCCACACCACTCCCTCAATGTATTTGTTTTTTTTGCGTGACCCCTTTACTCCAAATTTGAGTCTGGTAGGCAAGCTATCGTCAGCCTACATCCATCAATGAATCATGTCAACAATAACAGTCAACATCATAATATTTGATCATATGTACATATGTCACATCAAGAACATCCAAACCCTAACAGTCCACTCCCTAACTCGATCCAGAGTCCAAGGGGTTTCATCGATGCCTCAAAATCCTCAAAGTCTAGAGTCCTTCACACTTAGGAGAACTCAATCAATAACAAATGTAGATGTAAATTCAAAAAAATAACATATCATCAAATCCACAATATCTCATAATCATAATCACAACAACCAATCGTATATAGAGTTGGATCACTTGCACGCAAGTGTCCTCAAAGAATAAGTTCGCTCAGTGTGCGTAAGAGGGAGATGTTACAAAAGATGTGACTCATGAAGGTTTATTCAACTTTTCATGATAACAAAGATATAACCCAAGGACTCTAGACCAAGGAGAAAAGAACCTTATCTTATTTAAATCAAAATTTGAAATATGACTATAGCAAGAAGTCATAAAAACCTATAACTTAAGAAAACCTATGGCTCACAATCAAAATTGAAATGTTTTTTTACCCTTTAAATTCTATGTGATAAAAACCGGAATGAATGTCATCCCTCGATAAGTTATTATTGTTATCATTATTATCCTCCACTAATATTTTGAATTGGAAATGGAGTCATAATTACTTTTTCCTTCCTCCAATTTGGTATTAGAGATTAATTAAAAAACTAGTATAGGGCTATTTTCATTGTTTTACTTGCATGTGGCTATGTTTGAGAAATATTTGCACATTTTCTAATTCCTCTTTTGAGATTGGTACCGACACTCTCTTTGAGAATTATTTTCAAAGTTGCTAATTCGTCTTTTTATATTCGTAATTGTTTCATTTTTAAAAGTTTTGAAGATGAGTTCTAGTTCCTAATAACTTTGGCATTTTTTTTTAATCACTAATGGAAAGTGGAAATACATAGATTCCTTGTTACTATTATGGAATCTTGAAGGGTTAATACTTATAAGCATTAGGGTTCATAAGGAAAATAAAGGAAATATGGAGATGTTTGTTCATGTTCTTTGTTTTCCTATATTATATTTGTAAATGTCTCTATTGTTTTAATATTTTTTATATACAGTAATAATACTTTACTTTTTCTAATTATAAAGGAAAGACACTCTAAGGAAATTCCCAAGGAGGAAGACATGGTTGTACAAGAATCTGTTCAGGAACATAGATAAAATATTGAAGATCAAGTTAATGATCCTATGGAAGATGATGATGATGTTAATAACATAGTTGAAGAAGACAGGACAGGTATATTGATCTAGGAGACATTTAATAATGATAGAAGATATGATGATGACAACCAACTTGATGGTTTTTTTATATACCTATACTTGAGAAGGAAGGTCAACCTATTTATGAAGGCTCCAAAAGAAGTCTTCTCTCTACTATATTGTTGGTGGTGAAATTAAAGGTTATGAATTGTTTTTCAAACGCTTGTGTCACACAACTGCTAAGGTATGTAATATATTTTGTCACACTTGGTACATGATTATAAAGACTTTCTTTTTTCCTATATTTTTATTCTTACTTGATCATCTGTAAATTTTGAATGCAATATGTATGATCAATATTATTTACATTAACAAATATTCATTTTTTATGTTGTAGATTGTTAGGTGAATTTTTGTTACAACCGTCAAATGTTTTATGTCACACATACCAAGATTTACATTCCATAGTGAAATATATGGGAATGTAGTATCAATTTATTCATGCATGTCCCAATGATCATATTTTATATTATGGAGAACATGCATCGAAAGAAGAATTCCTTCAATGTCAAATTAATATATATCGAACCGATAAAGTAATGAAAATGGTGTCTTGCATGGTTCTTCATTATATTCCCATAATTCCATGTTTGTCGTGATTGTGCAGGTGAAAAAGCATAACAAAATTTATGGATTACCATGAAAAGAATAGAAGTAAATATGGTGTTCTTTGAATTCATTTGGATGGATCTGCATTTAATAATATAAAGGAAATATGGCTACATTTTAAACATGAACCTCGTAATCTTAGTATTTTATTGGTAGGTGGTGGTGTCAATCCATTTGAAGAGCTCATATCTATTTACTCGGTGTGGCCTATTTTGTTATCAACAATAGAATTCCTTCATGGAAGTCAATAAAGAGGGAGCACATAATGTTGGCAATGATTGTTCCAAGTATTTATTGATATAAATTTGTTTAACATGGTAACATCTCATTTGTCTTGTTTGTTTCATAATTATGTCTTATATTTTTTTGTGAATTATGGAAGGAGGCCAATCATGCAATGAAAGTATGATTCATTCAAATAGAAATACATGCATCCAAAAGAGAAGTGCCCTTCCATGCTTATTGATAAAGCAACAAACAAACGATGTAAAAGAGGTTATTGACAAATTAGTTATACCACTAGATTTTCTTCAAAGAGAAAGAATATCCTAACAAAGAAAGGTGAATCAGGTGGGGTAAAAAATCATGATTGGAATACCTTGATTAAGGTAATTATTTTGGTGTATATATTTCTATATTGGTGAAACATCTTGTTTGTGTTTTTTTTCTACTAATTTGGGAATAAATAATGTTTTTATTTTATTTTTATGTTACAATATGTTCTACCTCTATCTCTCCAAGACAACTTTGACAGTAATGTCAAACAAATTATATATGATCTTGGAAAATACATGAGGTAAGTGATGATTTATATGCAAAGTGTAATTTGTTCAATTGGTTGTCCAACTTATATTTGACTGCATCTATATTACTTCTAATGTAGTACTATATCCTTTTTTTTGAAACTTGTGATTTTCTTGCATCATTTGTAGATGGTTGTTATCTAAAGAAATATATAAATAAGATATAAAGTATTGGAGGTTAAATATTCCTCGTCTAATGTGTGAAATGAAAAAAGTATCTACCTCTCACATTTATGGAGAAGAACACTATATCATACAATAAGTTGAGGAGATTGAAAAGTGCGGAATTGTACAAACAAGTTCATTGTGGATGGTTAAGAGGCACTTGAAATCATTGAAGGCTTTAGTTAAACAAAGAGCACATCCTAAGGGTTCTATGGTAATGGGATATATGGTATATCAAACGATGTTTTATATTACTCAATGCATTCCAAAGATATTTGTAAGTATTTATGTGGATTAGATTTGGGATGAAAACTCCATCACCAAATTTGAAGGGGAACACCTATTGGGGAAAGGTAGGATGAGGAAAGCAACATGTGAGTAGATGGTGGGGATTTACAATACATTTGACTTTTTGTTTTTATGTATATTGTACTTATTTGATTTTTAGTTTTCCTACATAATCCATTATTATGAAGGTATACCATGGTAACTGATTATATATGAATTGTTTTATTTTAATATAGTTGGTCGAGAGTTTGATGCAATACACTTATACATTGCAAACAATATTGATTGGATGAAAGCATGGACTGAACGATGTATACAATATAATAATAGTAGTTTATTATGGTATGATGTCACTTCATTGGTCAGATAAGCTAAACATGAAGGAGATACCAATATTACACAGAGAGAAATTGATTTATCATATGGTTTAAAAGATAAAAAGGATAGCATATTCACACATACTATTTAGTTTTTTTTAATATTATATTGATGTCTATGGCGTGCTTTTTTTCTTATAAATTTGCACAATTTCCAAGTATAAATATGTTTAATAATTGACAATGCAATTTTTATGTGTCTGGCATATTTTAGTTGAAACACCACAAGGCTGTGTCGTGAAATGGCCATAAATTTCAAATGAAAAATTTGTATGAAAAGATGGAAACTTTTGATAATGGGATAAATACAATATTTTAGGTTACTAATGTTTCATCTAGAAGTGACACACATCCATAAGTCTCTAAAAATCGATAATGTGGGTTTTTGGATGATATACTTGAGTGTGACTTTAAATCCTTCAAATTAGTTTTATTCAACGTCAAATGGTACATGCTATGAATGAATTAATGTGATCATGATATAATTGTTAATCAACATACTAATGGATTTACCATGGTTAATAAAATGAATGTTGACCCAAGATATAAGCCCTATGTTTTTCCAAGCCAATACAAATAGGGTATTTTTCTCAGAGGTTCCAAGTAGAGGGAGTTGGTCATATGTTGTTACATACAATCCAAGAGGATGACCGATAATGTATAATGTAGTGGAAGAAGATGATATTGAAGAAGAATATGATGTAGATGAGTAGTTATTTCATGTATCACACGAATGATATCAATGATGTTTTATATGAATAACTTGAAGAAATAGAACAGAACATAGGAGACAATGTTCTTGATGATGATATAGACGATGATATGATTGGAAATGATGGCATTGATGATGTTGATATGGCCAATCCTTACAACATCAATTCTGAAGTGGATACTACAGATGTTGAGTTGGGTGAATAAGAAGAAAAATGTTATCGAATTTTTTTAAATGAAGGAGGTATATTGTATTTATATGTTTTTAGTTGATTTCTTCTCTTTCATTTACCTTAAAGCTTTGTTTTATTAGTTTCTATGATTGATTCTTACTATTCTTGTTTCAAATATTTTATATTAGATAAATTGAGTATTGAGGAATTGAGATTTATGTGAGTGGCGGTAGGGAGCATATGAGCTTCCACCTTCATTTGGTTGGCCTTGTTTAGTACATAATATATTATTCTTGAAACCAGGAGAAACTCATTCAAGTTTATACCATCATATCCAATTTTATACCCTCTATGTGTTCCTCTCTCTTCCTCCCACACTCTCTCACACACACTTTGTATTCCCCTTCCATGTATTCCTCTCTCTCCCTCCCACTCTATAACACACTCAATCTCTACCTCCATCATTTTTCAACCTCTCTCTACCTCCCCTCTTTGTCTACATCTCTCTCCATCCCACACTCTCACACACACACTTTCTGCCCCCCCTCTATGCATTCCACTCTCTCCCTCACACACTCTAACACACTCACTCTCTACCTCCTCTCTTTGTATTCCTCTCTCCCTCCCACACTCTCTCACTCTAACAAGAGTGGTACATTGAAACAGAAGGAGTGGTAAGTAAAAAAATTCCCTTGACCTAGACTTGGAAAGGCATGTCAAGATCTATACCTAGACCCACACTTAGACCATGACCTAAACTTAGACCATGACCTAGAATTTTCCTCACCATGCCTCAGACTCTCACTGTAAGAACCTAATTTAACAAAGCCTAATAAAGTTCATAAATCTAACATAAAATTTCTTTCAATTTAAAAGCAATTTCATTATTTAGCATATAAGCAAATTCAGTAGGATGATGTTAACCACCTAACACAACTTAATCATGAAAATACATACCTCTGATTGATGTTATTCCTCCAATCTCCGTCTTTCCTCGCTTCTCTGCCCAAACTCTGCCCAAAACCGAATCTTTCCTCCCTGCCAGCTAGGAACAGAGCCTATCCAGCTCCCTAGCTCCAAGATTCCATGAGGATCCCTGGCCCCTGAGCCCAAAAATCCCAGCAACCGATGCACCCCTGTAACAGTCCACCCAAACTCCAAACCAGAAAAATACCCCCTGAAAATACAGTCCCTAATCTCCAAAATGATGCTTTCTTCCCCCAAATTTCCAAAATTCCTTCTCTCGAATGTCTCTGCCCCTTCATATCCTCCTCCCATTCACCGCCTCCTACTTGCATTTAATTCCACCCACCTTATCCCTCCATTTAATACCTTATCCCCCCATTCAATACCCTATCCCTCCATTCAATGCCTTATCCCTGCATACGTAAAGCTTTCTAATAATAAACTAAAAGTTATTAAGCCTTTAATTCGTTACCCAAACATTAAATGTGTTAATTAATCAATTAATTAATTAATCATCATATATTAAATATTAATTAATTAATTAATTAATATTATTAATAAATAATCATTATTTAACTAATACACATTAGGACAGTTAATTATTTAATTAATTATACTTGATAAACGTTGAGCAACTATTTAACTAGGGTTGTTACATACACCCACCCTTTAGGAAACTTCGTCCCGAAGTTAAAGAATTTTATGATACAAGGGAAAAGAAACATGGTTCACACATTCCTAACAAACAATCGACATTATTAGTAAGTAATCCAAGAAACTCATACATACTAGTGTACATGTTCAAGAAATGCATGTGTAGCTAGTACATACAAGTCTCGTTCATGTACTAATATCAATAACTATCATCTCTATAGTAATTTCCATATGCATCCAATCCATTCAACAAGACTATTCATTTTATAAAAGAAAATAAACCAATCAAATGTTTGTGAAATCCTTTAATTATAATTATCTAGCTCAACAATGTTATTTAGACAATTGTAGTTTAGTTATAGAATTATGATTATTCATATATATATACATTTTGTTTTCAGAAGGAAAAACAATGAATTCCACCATAAGACAAATCTCCATACACTCTCAACTATTTCTACTCATCCTTCCTCCCTAACTTACTTCCATCTTCCATTCCTATCCTTCCTTTACTGGACTATCTTGGAGCATCAACTATATTGACCTAACTCCAAATAGAACCCGTAAGCGGAAGTGTCACTATCTTGAACAAGCTTCCCCAGCAGGTAACTGATAGTCATCATCACACGTCTAGGGGAGCATGAGCTAACATCGTCCTCCTATGACTTCAGGTTTCGGAAGACACACAGTAGGAAATGCCTCCACCCCTCCTAACAGAACTAGGGTCCACACCCTACAATGGAATATACAGTGGCACCATGTTGCTGGGATTTTTGTCATCATCTATTCTGTTTTTAACAGTCTCACCACCTGAAATCCTGCATTGGTCCACATATCATAGCAATGCATCCAAACCAATATAACTTCACATCCAAAGATTCATACCATATTGTTTCTCGGCCAATGGTCATGACATCCACTTTTGTCATCATTATCCTTTGGCTATTTCACAACTCATAACCTGTAGATTAGTCTGTAACACAAACTCATACATTTCTATGCATTATCATCATGTAATGGCATACAACCATAATTTCAATTTGGTATCCGCGTACCAAAAACTTTAACATCAAAATTTTCAAGCTATAAATAGATCTCATAATATCCCATAATTTAATTATCGACACCCATTCATAAAATAATCATTTACAAAATAGATTGCATCATATCCAACATCATTCTAATAGCATTTAAACCTTCATAGGATTCTCATTCACATAATATGTCGCATCATATCCATTATCTTCAATAACAATTAGACATTGATAGAATTTACATTCACATAGTAGATCACATCATATCGATCATCATCAATAACATTTAAACATTCATAAAATTTACATTCTCACAATATATCACATCATATCCATCATCATCAATAACAATTAGGCATTGATAGAAATTGTTGGTTGTGCAGCCTGGTTATCTTCCTGATTCAGAGGTCCTTTCTTTCAGCCGTGTTTATAACCCATGAAGTATTTACACCCCAGAAGTATGTACACTCTTCCACATGGGGGAGTGAAGAGGGGGGGCTATCCCACCAGCTGGGGGGTCTGGGGGCGAAGCCCCCAAAGAAAAAATTGCCTTATAAAAGTATATTGTAATTTCATTGTAAATCTGGAACATTCATTATAAGGTCGCAGATCTAACGGTAGATATTATGTTAGGGTTTTTTTCCCTAGAAGGCAACCCTCTTTTATGACGAAAATGTATTGCGGCTATGTATGATGGTGAATATTGTATTCTGAGAGAGGAGACTATGAGAGAAAGAAGAGGAAGTTACAACGGGTTTTGCTGTAGGTTGTATCCCTTCATTTGCTGGATAATAATAAATGAAGGACTTGGCAATTTCTCTGGTGGACGTAGCCCACACTGGATGAACCACGTAAATCTGTGTCTTTCTTGTATTGTGTGTCTTTTGTGTTTTGTTTCTGCATTTGTTTTATTTTATTTCTCCACGGTCCTGTTTTTCTAACAACTGGTATCAGAGCGTAAGGTAACTCGCAGGAAAAGAGGGTTCCTGGTTCGAGTAGGAGCAATGTCGGAAGATGGAAAGTTTAGGGTCGAGAAATTTAATGGCCAAAACTACCAGTTATGGAAGATGCAGATGGAAGAGTATTTATATCAGAAGGATCTTTTCCTACCATTGAGCAGAGTAGCAAAGAAGCCAGCGGCCATGAATGACAAAGAATGGGAGATTCTTGATAGAAAGGCTCTAGGAACGATATGACTGAGCCTGGCAGCGTCGGTGGCTTTCAATATTTCGAAAGAAAAGACAACGAAGGGTTTGATGGATGCGTTGGCCAAAGTGTATGAAAAACCCTCGGTGTCGAATAAGGTATTTCTAATGAAGAGATTATTTAATATGAAGATGTCAGAAGGTGGGTCTGTTGCAGATCATTTAAATGAATTTAATATGGTTACTAATCAACTAAGTTCTGTAAAAGTGGAC
>ML791881.1:48682-76868 GCA_009831015.1 Picea engelmannii
GTGAGCACTGAGAAGTTCTCTTGGTGTAGAGGATCCATGGGCATTGTTGCCCTGGATTGTTGACTATGTAACCCTGTAACCCCCTGTGTGCAAAGAAAACAACAAGTGGGAGAATGTTGGGTATGTGTTATATTCTTTGCACGGGGGTTCGGGGGTAGCGCCCCTGATTTTTTTTTTTTTTTCAGGCCGACATATTTCCGGGCCAACATATTTCTGGGATGACATATTTCCAGGACCACATGATATTAGGTGGTTTTTTCGGCACATGGTTTTTTGTCAATGGTTTTTTGTTTCCGGTTAAGGAATTAGGGTTTTGGACTAATCCAGGTCATTGGGTTAGGGTTTTGGATGCCGCTGGCTCCTATATGTATATTGTATTGTAAACAATGTAACACAATGTATGAATATAATATATGTTGGTTTTCCTGGTTTGGGTTTCCAGGTGAAAAATCTCTGAGTAATGTTTGTATTTGCCATTGTATATTTTCTGTTCTTTTCTAAATATCAGTTTGCAGTAGATATTGTACAAGGTTAGAATTTACAATTAGCCTGTGGTTCCTCTTTTTTTTTACTCTGCTTGGTCCTTGGTCTCGGTGCTTGTTGTCTATGGCCGAGTGGTTAAGGCGTGTGCCTTGTTTGGGAGGTTTCGTGACTTGATATGCATTGTTAGTTGTTTTTCTTTTTTTTTTTCTGCAATAATGCCTGCTGGTTTTCTTTTTTTTTGTTATACTATGTGGCACAGTAGTGCCCTTGTGGGCTCTCCTTGGTGGCTGTGTGCACTCGGTGAAGTGAAAGCCCATCCTGGCTTTATGACACCAATGATAGATCCCAAAACTATTTATGGGATATCGTGTGATCAATTAAGCCAAAATTTTTGAGCTTTGTTAGATGGGTTCTACAAGTTCTCGTGCATGCAGCGAATCTTTGTACTGAAGCCAAGGTCTAAGGATAAGAGAGGGTTTACGATCCCATCCCCCATAGATCGTATTGTTCAGGTGTAGTTTGTGATTGGAAACGATAGTTTCTGAGACCTACAATAGCAATGATAATATGCCATTCAGTCTGATAGCCCCTTTAGAAGCATTCATTATGCCCTGAGCTGAGCCAGGCCACTATGACTTAGTGTTTTTCGTTAATAATCGGTATGGATATAGATGTTTAGTGCACGTAGACCTAGCTCCTCAGTGGCTTGCGCTGCCCTCCCTTATTGTTTGACCTGGTGTACCCTCTCCTGGCTTGCCTCTAGTCTCGTGGACCGGGCTTGTGGACGCATAGTGTACGTAACATATTCCCCCGACAATTGTTCTTGATCTTTCTTCGACATGGTATTTCATTGTCTCTTCTAATACCTTGAGAGGCTTTCTTCTTCATTAAATATAAACTTGTTTTATTATTATTATTATTATTTTTTAACCCATGTCATTAATTGATTTTTCGTTGATCAAATTTGAGTTGGACTCTGTTGGTTCTTCATAACTTCATTGAGGAACAGAGAGATACATTTCATTTCGTATTGATGTTGTTGTGTCTCTATTGAGAACACGTACAGATGGGCCATGGAAAACTATGAACGCTTGTTCGTGCAATAAATTTCCACTGCAAATATTTTTTATAAAGGGTCATTTGAAGTTGTTATTATGGGGGTTTGGGATTCCTTCAATCCCCAACAACATGTTGGCGATGAAGCATTTCTCAGTCCAAGTTCAAAAGCCGGAGTTAAGACGATACCCATTAGAACGTCGTTTTACTTGGTCGTTTCAGAGAAGAAAATAACTACATAATAGTATTGATGTCCTTTGACTAGGCACATCTGGCTCTTGTATACAATTTCTGTTAATGGCTCTAACAAAAGTGTTTGCAGGTTCAGAGAATATGAATAATATATATATATTGTTATTGTTATTTGAACAATATTCACACACAGGGATTTTTTTTTTTGTTTTGTTTATTTTGGTATTATTTCTCTTTTATTTCTTATAATAAATTATAAGCACAAGTAGAAAATGAGGTATAGCTATATAGACTCTCGAACTAAGAGATAACATAATCTAGTTGGGAGATTAATGCTCAAATTAACATGTCAAAGCATTTAGATTTAAAATTTCCGGCATTGAAATTTCTGGCAAAGATTTTCATGTTCTAACATTTTGAAAATGTCTTAGATCTTTCCAAAATAATAACTTAATTAGATTTATCAATTATTTTTATAGTTATTTTTATATCTACTTTGGGAAGGCCCATAGCTTATAAGAGTTAGAACCACAACTCTGATACCATGTGTAAGAACCTAATTTAACAAAGCCTAATAAAGTTCATAAATCTAACATAAAATTTCTTTCAATTTAAAAGCAATTTCATTATTTAGCATATAAGAAAATTCAAGAGCATGATGTTAACCAACTAACACAGTGTAATCATGAAAATACATACCTCTAACTGATGTTATTCCTCTAATCTTCGTCTGTCCTCGTTGCTCAGCCCAAACTCTGCCCAAAACCGAATCTTTCCTCCATGCCATCTAGGAACAGAGCCTATCGATCTCCCTAGCTCCAGTATTCTATGAGGATTCTTGGCCCCCAAGCCCAAAACTCTCAGCAACTGATGCACACCTGTAACAGTCCACCCAAACTCCAAACCAGAAAAATGCCCCCTAAAAATACAGTCCCTAATCTCCAAAACGATGCTTTCTTTCCCCAAATTTCCAAAAGTCCTTCTCATGAATGTCTTTGCCCCCTCATATCCTCCTCCCATTCACTGCCACCTTATCCCTCCATTTAATACCTTATCCCCCCATTCAATACCCTATCCCTCCATTTAATGCTTTATCCTTGAGTACGTAAAGTTTTCTAATAAAAAACTAAAAGTTATTAAGCCTTTAATTCGTTACCCAAACATTAAATGTGTTAATTAATCCACATATATTAAACAATAATTAATTAATATTGTTAATAAATAATCATTATTTAACTAATACACATTAAGACAGTTAATTATTTAATTAATTATACTTGATAAACCTTAAGCAACTATTTAACTAGGGTTGTTACACTCACATACACTCCCTCTCTATATAAGGCCCCTTAGAATCTTTCCCTCTCTCTCTCCATGGAGCTATTTCTCTCCCTCTTCCCTCCCTCCCCCTTTCCCTCTCTTCCCCATCTCTCTCCCCCTCTCATAAATCCTATTTTTTTTTTTATAAAGAGTATAAAAACAATTTACATATCTAAAGACATGTGTATGCTATACCTTAAGGTTCCTATTGATATTATAGGTTCATATTTATTGATAATAATAACAAACCTATTGATATCACAGATTCATATTTATTGATAATAATAACAAACCTATTGATATCACACATTCATATTTATTGATAATAATAACAAACCTATAATCACTCTAAGCTTTTATATTCACTCTTGATATCTAAGGACTTACATAAAAACCTTACCAATTTTATATCCATTGAAATAAACTTATTAACACTATAAAGTGTTTCAATATACATTATAAGTGTTTCAAATAACAATATATATCTTTCAAATAAAATTTTTATAATTCTTTATGAAAACCAAGCATACTATATAACTCTAGAAACGATTTAGGGTATACGAATTAAAATTCCTTATACTAAAGAAAACCAAAGTATCCTTTCATACTCTTATGAAATATTAAGTGTTAAATCAACACATAGCTCATATTAAATTTACATATTGTATGATGTTAATGTTTGTTGTGATGGTCGTACTTTGCAAAGGTAAAATGGAAACATCTTGCAAAAGTCTAGTGAAGTCCCGTCGAGGTTTAAAAGGAGGTAATATACAACATGATATTACCCGTTAATTTTAAACAAGCTTTTCTCCAATAAGCCACAACTCAAAGGAGGTAATATACAACATGATATTAGTCGTTTATTTTGAACAAGTTTTTCTCCAATAAGCCACGTGGTTGTCCGAAACCCTAAGGTTGTCATTTCTGAAGTCTTGTTTTCTCTGTAAGAAACCAGCTATGTTCTTAGAGAACGAGCTCTCTGTAATAGTTTAAGAGTTGTTCAGTGTAGGCTTACTCTACGTGAGTAGTCATCCTATAGGATTGCTCTGCGGAAGAAGTTACCTTGTGAGTTTTCTCTGCGCGCGGAGTTACTCTGTAGGAGCTCTTGTTGAGTATATTTATGTGTTCCTCAAAGGTTTTCCACCATGGGAAATGGTTTTCCATGAGGAGAAGATCAAACTATTCCTTTTTTTATCTTAACTCGTTACAATGTCTTTATTTTTTATGGTTATGAATTGAAATTGTAGTCCTATTTTGATAAGTTTTAGTATTTTTTTCTTTAAAAATCTATGCATAGATTCATCTCTTATTTACATCTGATAATTATTTGTGTGTAAGAAATATATGTCTCTATTTTTTATGGTTATGCATTGAAATTGTATAACCTCTTCTGCCAGACAACGAGAGACAACGTATACTAGAGACAACGTATAGTGTGCGCTCTTCCTTCTAGGACCAGGGTGCTCTCTAGGATCTGTGAAGAAGGCTCTCTACGAGACAACGTATACTCTGCAGGGACAACGCTCTGTGAAGAAGGCTCTCCGACGAGACAACGTATAATCTGCGCTCTTCCTTCTAGGATCGGCCTACTCTCCAGGCTCTGTCACGAGACAACGTGTACTTTGCAGCAAAAACATCTCTGAATAGGGTTCTAGCACCATGGCAAATGTGTCCGCATTTGTTTCGGTAGATTCGCTCTTCAAGCACTTGAACCTGCTTGGATCACATCTGGGCAGATAGAAGCCCGACGAAGAACGATTACTCGTTATGCCCGTCGTGGCGCTCTTCCTCCTAGGATCGAGCTGCTCTCCAGGTTCTGTGAAGAAGGCTATGTGAAGAGGCTTACATGCTCTTTACATCCGAAGCGATTACTCGTTATGCCGTCATGGCGCTCTTTCTCCTAGGATCGAAGTGCTCTCCAGGTTCTGTGAAGAAGGCTATGTGAAGAGGCTTACAGAATCTTCACATCCTGATACCATGATAAAATAAGAAGTAAAAAAGATTATACAGAGAAGACATATAATCCTAAGCTCTGATACCATGAAAAAATATGAAATAATGATAAAATAAAAAGTAAAAAAACAGATAATTCTAAACTCTGATACCATGAAAAAAAATCAAAAAAATAAGAAGTAAAAAAGATTATACAGACAAGAACAAGAAAGTGTAGAACGTATTCCTATTAGATGTATTCGTATTAGATGAAAAGATGAACCTTACAACAGATAAACATTACAACTGAATAAACAAAGAAATAAGAAATATTAGATATACTAATATTAGATGAAAAGATAAACCTTATAACAGATAAACATTACAACTGAATCAAGAAAAGAAACAAGAAATAGTAACTTAGGAACAAGAAAGTGTAGAGCCTATTCGTATTAGATGAAAGGATGAACCACATAATGTCGCCAGTTGGCAGTGGCGGTGTACAATCACATAATGTCGCCAGTGTACAATTACATAGTGTACAATCACATACTGTCGCAAGCTGGCAGTGTACAATCACATATTGTTGAGGTTATAACTAACAAAAAAAAAAAGTTATGTCCTCTTGAACATTGGTATAATGTTTTCTGCCCATTTTATAACAAAATCAAATAGTACATCTTCTAATTCAACTTGCAATTCATCATTTGACAACACTGCCTCAATGACTCAACTTGCAATTCATCACTTGACAACACCGCGTCAATGATTCAACTTCAAATTCATCAATGACTGACAAAGGAAGATTGGTCAGATCTTCTACAAACCTGAAAATCAAAATCAATTTTGTGAGGTAACTTAGTAACTATTTTGTTAATTATGTGAAGATTTAAAACTGAGAACTAACCGAAAATAAATACTGCATATATGTGACTGGGAATGCCTACTTAATGTCGTTCATAACAGTATACCGATCCCCCACAGAATTTACACATCTACTAAATATCCTACAAACTAAACATTTATTCCTAGCAAGTAGGCATGACATGATTATTGTGTATCAGCAAGGATATGTAGTCGGCAAACTTATCTATAGCATACAAGAAGTCCATGCCAGACGTTATAAACTTACTTCTCAATATCACCAAATTGTTGCAAAAGAAACTTCTTTGCCTTATCTATCAATGACTGCACCGATAAGCTCTCACTGTGACTTTAATTAGACCAGCAGAAGAGAATGCTGAATCAATATTTGCTTGTGACATTGTTCCTCACAATATCCGCTCTGCTCACTCTTCTCATTTTATGCTCATAGGAATGAATTTCGGAACCCTACAGTGACATGAAAGTGCGGGGATGTGCAACATAAATAGTAGCGGCTCCATGAATATACTCTGTTGCCTGAGCGAAACGTGTAGACTTTCGAATAATATCACCCTCTGTACATCCGATATACTCTGTTGCCAGAGCGAAACGTGTAGACTTTCTAAATTTAATATATTCTTCTGGCGTTTTCTCCACACGTCAAACTCAGAAGGAATGGAACCAACTGAGTGACAGCATTTCCTAAAATGGTTTATCCTTATCCTTATAGTTAAGGTTCATACTAATCTATGCCACGAAGGACTATTTGCTTTTCTTCAGTGAAAAATGCATAACATACAGAAGAATTCTTTTCTATTAATAGAGTCGCGGCATTTGCCACCGAAATGATGAATACATCATTGACACAGAGCACGAAAGGCAGGTGTTATATCAAAAGTAGGTATAGACTCGTCGTGCGTATAATTCAAAGCGTAGAAGAATTGCGTATACAAAAATGATTGAAACCGTAGAATTGTCTAATTCTAATATAATAAATATAATAAGGCACTGATTCCGTTCAAGAATTGCTTATTTTACAGAGAACTTCAACGTTCTGTTTGCTGATCACTGCATAAAGTACGGTTGAACAGCAACCAAAATAGAGCGTTATAAATATATTTAATTCTTTTAATATACCGTTAGGATAGATTTATTTTATTTTCTTTAAATTAAAATATTAAATATTTATGTTAATCAGAGCTCTAATATATGTTTAAAAACAATTTATTATATTTAAAAGTAAAATAATTTGTTTTAATGTAATATTTCTTATCTTTTAATATATCCTTTGGATGGATTTTTTTTTAATTAAAATATTAATTATTTATATTAATTGTATTTTTATATTATATATATATATATATATAAATAATTATATTTAAAATTGAAATAATTTTTTTTAATGTGTTTTTAATTTAATATTTTATTATTTTGAAAACTTATGTTCAAAATGTAAGTGAATCTAAAATTTAAGTATTTAATGCATTGTTAAATTAGACTAAGTTGTATAGTTAATGAAATTTTACTTATAATATGAGTAAGTCTTAAAGATTCATAGCCGTACTTCAAACAAAACGATTTCGAAAATTACTAACATTGTTAAATACTTTGCACTCATTCTACCAAAACCAAATTTTAATAGCCACATATTGTTTAAGAGAGTGAAGACATCATCACAATTTTTTTTTTTAATATTAATATTTAAGTGTAATGGGTAAATTTGTAAATTCATCTAAAAATATAAAACCAAAAATATTTAAAATTTTCTAAAGGTATAATATCTCCAATTTTAAATAGTCAAATAAATCAAATTAGTTAATTTTTTTATCTTGGAATATATGTAATTAGAGGAACAAAAGAGTGCTAAAGTGAAACATTCATATATTATCTTGGAGACAAAATGTTGTATACAAATTAATTTTTTATCAACCTAAAACTTATATAAGAAAAAACATGAGACTTTGTCTTAAAAGAGACAAGGTAATGCACTTAGCATATTACTATAAAATAAAAGAAAGCAAATGAAAAGAGGAATAATTAGGGGTGTAGTGTATGGATTGTGCAATTTGCGTTAGTCATATATAAATTATATTGGTATAGATTTTTGCATCACACATTAGTTATATCAATTCCTACCTTAGGATGAATAGAGATACCCATACACAGATACAATAAAATCACAAATGTTGAAGTCCATCCTCTTGAGATTCCATTAAAATTATGCAATAATAGATGCCTTGTTCGTGACTCTCTTCACAAACCGTATAGCTTCACATGCTTCACATGTAAACCAATGTTTTTCTCCATCATCTCTTCTTGTCCCATGAAACATGGGAAGCCTCTGAGTTGAGTGTTGGTTTTCCATAGTCAATCTAGTGTGGTGTCCTCCCGATTGACAACTAAATGTTAGTGATATTGATACTAATACTAATTGTCTTCCTTGTGAATTAGTTTTGACTTCATTTTCGATTCCACTTATATCTTATCCTTCCCTTTGCTCTAATATATGTTCTTCTACTTAGCTTACCTATACATTGACTTATGTTCTTTTTTTTTGATGACATTGTCTTATGTTCTTTTGTTTTGATTCCTTTTCTTCGATGAGGAATCCCAAAGAGATTCCTACGTATAGTCTAGGAATCCCACTCATAATTGATAAAGCCTCTTCCCCTTCTCAAAGGGGTCCATCACCATACTCTGCTATGTTGGCGTTGTTACTCAACGCCTCATCTTCCTCTGATGTGACTAAATATATTATCATCCAAAGGGGTATAACTTCATATTCTTTAATCGTACTCCTACTACTCTTGATATCCTCACTTGATACCCTAATCATTACTCTGTGTCTCTTTGAAAACCTCTCTCCTTTTGTGCTTCTCTCAAGTATAGAATTATCACCTGCATATCCTCGTAGTGTGGTTTCCTTTCTCTTTATCTTGGGTTTGATCCCTCATCCTTCAATCCTTTCTATCTTTTCTCCACTCCTATGTTCGTATTTCCTCCTTATCTTATCTCTTCTTTCATATCTCTTGGTTCATTTTCTCTTCTTCTCTTTAGGGTCCATCCCTTCCAAAACTCATTTCATCATCTTTTGGATCACTTGCAATGGATACATTCTCTCTAGATCTCTCTCTCTCTCTCTCTCCTCCATACTCCATGTTGGGGGGGTTTACTCATCCATCCTATCATCCTCCATGCACATTAGCCACTTTTGTATGACAATATCTTGATCCACAACAACATTTATTCCAATAGTCTCTTTTTAAGGTCGATGGAAAAATTCCTTCAAAAACACTAAAGGATTCATTGCACTCAATAAAAAGCTCAATGATATACCCTTCCTTAACCTGGTCGAGAAAGAAGTCAACTTATTTGGCCCACTAATTATCCACAGATCTCAGCATATTGACCATATTCTAGTCCCACATCAGTGATTCTTGGGCTCCCAAAATTGTGTTAATTGTTGTTTGACTCTTTATCCACTCATACAATAAATAATGAAACTCAAAAAAAAAAAAATCATATAAATATGTATAGATATATGTACCTTTATTTACACCACTCAATATTGATCTGCATATTCTTAGTCTCTCATCGTCTAAACTTTTCTTCCTTCATAGAAATCCAATATTTATATCCTCTCGACAAGTTTCCTCCTCATTCTTTCCCTTCACCATGTCATACAAAACCTTCAAGTCTCAAGAAAAAAACCATTTATTGGCTCATTACTGGGGTACAGACCCAGGGTTTTATAGGATTTACCAACAAAACCCCATAGGCACCACCATTTTCAAGATTCAATAATTGAAGAAGATCTCACCCAAGATGCCATGAGAATCACATCGACCATAAGTATTTTGTAGGATGTGAAGGAATTAGGCATAGAGGATACCTACAAATATTAATCGTTCATTCATTCACTCATAGCTTACTAACAAAATACTATATATAAGAATGTAAATAGGCATACCTTAAAACCATAACACATATAATGTAGAGAGAAAGGTATTCAGGTTCCATTCATTCAGTTCGACATCATTTATTTACAATTGCATGCATAAAGGCCAAATCTTGCTCAGAATGCATCAATGGAAAATCAAAATAGAGACACATGGTGCACTTAGATCTCTTTCTTCTCATTCATACCCATCTACTATCTACAAACAAAATTTGCATGAAAAATGATGCAGGAGGATCCAAGAATTCTTGTATAGGTCTAAGAGGATCGAGAACATATCTAGAGGTCTAGAAAGGTTCATAAATTCTCAAAAACTCAAATATCCCAAATTCTCTCGAAAACACTATCTTGGTGATATATTTCCAACGACATAAAAATTTCCTCAAATGGAGATCATATGCAAAAGATATGGCTGATCAAAGTTCAAGTCAACTAGGTCAAAGCTCAAAGTCAAAGGGGTCAAGGTGACACGTGGAATGACCATACAACAGAGTGTTGATGTGGCCAAACCCTAATGTGCCACATGGCATGACCATACACTAACTATGAAGGTGTTTTGGAATCCAGGTGGATTAGTCATTTGTCGACACGTGGCAAGGATAAACTAATAAGACGATGCCACATGGCAGCCTCCCATTGGCCATTATGGTCAAGGTTATGTAAAATTATATTGGGAGTCTGGAGGATCGAACCCGTGACCTCCCAAAGCCTTATGAAAGCCTATGTTACCATCATGCTACCACATTAGTGATTACCCATATATGTTGCAAGTTATATTTAACCTTGTAAAAAGGTTTATCTTGCGACAAAAAGGGTTGAGGTACTAAGCCCTCGACCCATACCATATCATATGATCACATAAAATGTAAGATAACTGTGGGTCATAAATCACATGGGTATGCCATATATAGTATATGGTTATAACTATATAACCATATAAAAAATGAAAAACATGTCATAAAATATGGCAAGGTCAACAGGATTTGATCTTGCGACTGGCCAAATAAATTCCCTGACACTTAACCATTTATTTTATAAGTTTTGGTTTGTTAGGATCCCTCCTAACAATACATTTATTGATTTCCTATTATTCCATACATAATTTAAGGGTCCACACCCTATTTAATGGGCAAACGGACCAAGGATGCGACACACACTCATTAATATGTAGAGTATGGTCTCAAATTTTGTACCAAGGGAAATAAATCTTTGACGTTACATCGTAAAGCATTCCGAGAGGTCCCTTGATGGAATTTTAAGAAATTTATATTCATTTTACATGATTTTTCAAAAGGAATCCAATGGTGCACTCGTTTTTGGGTTTGAGAAACGCATAAAATGGTCATTGCAAAACACAAACATTTGAGCATTAATAAAGAGGTATATATTAGAAGAGGACCCAAAGATGTAGCCCAAATTAGGTGAACTCTGTTATCAAACTTTTGTATGTGATATTATCATTTTTGTTCATTTTGTGCTTAGTTATTTTTTAGTCTTTTATCATTAAAGTGTATTTGGTTAGATAAGTATTTCACAAATAAATTGAAAATAATCAAGTCATCATTATTATTTCAAAGATCAAGTAGACGTTTATATGTATTTAAAAACTAATCAAAATATAAGGACTTTTTGGATCAATATGGTATCCGAGTAGGTTTGACAAGTGTTTGCAAGTGAATGCTTACAAGAGCCAAACTCAAACCTAGTAAAGGAGCGATTGAAAGTTATAAGTCTGATATTGAAATAAGACTTCATAAGCATAAGGTGGGTTCTAAAGGAAAGGAAGGAGAATAGCCTCCCATGATTGTTGAAGAAATGATGGATACACTTCATTGTATAAGAGAGATAATAAGTGATTTGCGATGAAGAATTAAAGATCCCGTAAGTGGATAATCTTCGATAAAATGAGAAGGAGGAGGAAAAGGTGGTGGACCTTCAAATCCCCGTTCACCATCCTCATCATCATATTCTTCCAAGGAAATTGAATATTCATCTCATCAAAAGAAGTCATCTAAGAATTATGATCATAATCTTCCTTTACTAAAATTGGATGTCAAGTTTGAATTTCCAACCTATGATGGAGAATTGGATGACGAGAAATTGGAAAATTGGATCAATAAAATAGAGGTATATTGCAGAGTTCAAAAGAGGATGGATGAAGCTGTAAGGATATAG
Organism: Picea engelmannii; assembly: GCA_009831015.1. Classification (NCBI taxonomy): domain Eukaryota; kingdom Viridiplantae; phylum Streptophyta; class Pinopsida; order Pinales; family Pinaceae; genus Picea; species Picea engelmannii. The sequence goes on from ML791881.1 coordinate 60,663, forward strand.
TTATTTTCTCTTCAACTATGTGGCACAACCTTAATATGATGGGAGAGTAAGATGCAAGTTGATCTCGTTTAAAAATTTAAAGTCATCTATTCATGGGATACTTTTACTCAGGCTATAGGATTTAGAAATTATATCCACTGGGTTATACATAAATGAAAATAATATAATGACAACATCTAACCTAGGGTAAAGGCAAAAATATTCAAGAATATACACAAGAATTAAAAAAAAGGGCATTATCCTTAGGAATTTCGTTGTATACCCATGAAACTCTTCTAAAGTATATTGGTGGCATGCACTCATATCTTTGTCACACTATTTTAATTTTTAACCCTACTAACATTGATAAAGTGTCAGTACAAGCTACACATTTGGAGGCTAGTAAGGGTAAGCATGCGGTCGAAGATAAGAAACCATACAAGTTTGAAAAGAAATTAAAAGGTAAATGGAAGAGTAATAAATCAACTATAGTAAAGCAAGATGAGGGGCAACCTACATATTCCCACTGTAAGAAGAAGGGACACGAGGAATCACAGTGTTGGGAACTGCATCCAGAGTTATGACTGAAGAATTTTAAGGATAAAGGGATGTAAAAGAGTGTTCCATTAGCTCATGAGAATCTAGGGTCATATTATGTGGATGAATCTAATATCATGCAATAAGAAGCATAGGTATATCAACTATCAATTCTAATTCTTCAATTGAATATGCCAAGCTGGAAAGTGATATTGATCAAAATAAAAGGAGAAATCATTTTCATGTCAGAGTTATAGTCAAGCATACAAAAGTAGATACTTTATTTGGCAATCGATCTCAAGTTAACTTAATATATAAAACAATTGTTAAGAAGTTGGGTTTGAAGATGACACCTCATAAAAATCCTTATCCATTAGGATGGGTGAGTGAAGATGCTAAGTTGCAGGTTATGAAACAATGTAAGATCATATTTGCAATTACAGCTAAGTTCTTTGACAAAGTTGAGTTATATGTTGTGCCTCTTGACATTTGCGACATAGTCTTGGGTAGGCCATATATATTAGATAGGAAGGATATTTTCCATAGTGAAGAGAATAAATATCACATTTTCAAGGATGAGGTTGAATTTATTGTCAAAWTTCATCATATCAAGACTAATGTTTCTTTAGTGATAATATGGAAAATGAAGAGACTCGTCAGTGCAAGTAAATATTTTTTTCTAATGATAATGAAACATAAATAAGAAGATATAACATATGATTTATTAGGTTATGATCTAGATCATAAATAGGATTTGGTTAAAAAAATATCTAACTATGATGAGTTATTTCAGGAACCTACATGGTTTCCCCCTAATAGGGAGGTTGAACATGAAATATATTTGTAGCAAGATGCTCCTCTTTCGAATATTGGAATGTATAAGTCAACAATGATCGAGAATTAAAAAATTAAGAAGCATGTTCAAGATTTTCTCAGAAAAGGACTCAGCAAACCAAGGTCCTCTCTGTGTGATTCTCTATTGTGTTAATTATAAATAAATATGGCACGTGGAGGATGTGTATTGACTTTTGATCCATGAAGAAGATTACATTAAAGAATTGTTATACTCTTCCAATAATTGATCACTTATTGGATCAATTAAAGAATGTTTTGTATTTCATTAAGATGGACTTGAGAAGTCGATACCATCATATCAAAATTACAGAAGGTGACATATGGAAAAATGCCTTCAAGACCAAGAAAGGACTGTTCAAATGGTTAGTTTTTCTATTTGGGTTATGAAACACACCTCTGATGTTCATGAGGGTAATGAACTATGTGTTAAGGCCTTAGATAGATGATTTTTTTTATCTCCTATTTAGATGATATATTGATCTTTAGTTCAACATGGGAATAGAGGTATCGGGTCTACCTCTAAGAAGGGATATTGACTTCTCAATAGAACTCACACCGGGAGCAGTACCATCATCTAGAAAACCATATAGAATGAGCATTCCAGAATTGGTTGAGCTCAAGCTACAACTAAAGGCAATGATGGACAAAGGCTAGATCTGACCTAATGTATCTCCGTGGGGAGGGCCTATATTGTTTGTGAAAAAGAAAGATGGCACACTCTAACTATGCATAGATTACAGACAACTCAATAATAAAACCATAAATAAGAATGATCCAGTGGATATCGGTGGCCACCAACCTTTTTCGGCTGGCTCAAAACAATTTTTTGACAATTTTGGCAATTTACTATTTTTAGCAGGTTTTAACTTTTTGGGCCATTTTGAGGGCCTAAATGAAGTTTTTTCAAGATAGAGTTTCTCAATGATATCCAAAGGCATTATTGAGCCCCCAAAATGAATCTCCTTGATGATACCTTTCCAACAAGCTATCATATGCCTGAAACGAAGATCGTATGCAAAAGTTACGACCCCGAGAAGTTGATGTACTAACTTACCCAAACGGGGCCCACATGACTTTTGGCACTTCATCTCCTAGGGTTAGGTTTTTGGAATTCTTGTTTATTGTAAAAATTCCTTCAGAGCCTCATTGTAATCATGTTTTTATGAATGTGCATAGCCATTACATCTCTTCTCAGAGATAAGCTCCCACCATTCTAGCGAGTCTTTCACTCTGTATTTTTACACTCTCTGTACATTTATTTCATTAATAGAAATAATGTATTACTATATATTTGTGTTTATGGTTGCATATATGATACATTTATGTTATATTATTTAATATCTGTGATATCTTTGTGCATTTCTTTACTATATCTCCGATCTCATTTCGTGCCGAAAATAATCGGGATCAAAGAAGTACCCCTTACCAAGAATATATGACATCTTCGACCAATTGCGAGGTGCTACCATATTCTCGAAGATAGAATTAAGGTTTTGATACTACCAAGTCTATATTAAGGATGAATACATCCACGAAACAACCTTCAGGATGAGTTATGGTCACTATGAATTCGTGGTGGTGCCATTTGGGTTCACTAATGCCCTCGCCACTTTTATGTTCTTGATGAATAATGTACTCAACAAATTCCTGGAAAAATTTGTGTTGGTTTTCATTGATGATATCCTAATCTACTCCAAGAATAGGTAATATCATGAAGAACATCTTAGACTCGTACTTCAAGTACTAAGAGAGCATCAGCTCTATGCTAAGTTTAGCAAGTGTGATTTATTTCAGAGGCAAGTCCATTACTTAGGCCATGTCATTTCTAAGGAAGGGGCAACAGTCGACCCCGATAAGATCAGATCTATTATGGAATAGCCTACCCCAAAGGATGTATCCGATATTAGATCCTTCATGGGCTTAGAAGGATACTATAGAAGGTTCATAAAAGGGTTTTCCAAGATTGGTTGTCCAATCACTTCCCTTCAGAGGAAGGGGATTAAATTCATTTGGATATCAAAATGTGAAGAAAGATTTCAAGAACTGATATACATCCTAACCCATGAACCCATGCTAAAGATTGCAGACTCGGATAATTATTTCCTCATGTGTACAGATGTCTGTAACGAAGGACTCAGATGATTCCTTATGCAAGAGGGACGTGTAATTTGCTACACATCCTAGAAATTAAATGAGCATGAGATCAATTATGTGACCCATGACCTAGAGTTCGCAGCCATAGTACATGCTTTAAAAATGTGGAGGCACTACCTCCTGGGAAAGATATTTGTTTTTATGACAAACCATTGTGGATTGACGCACTTCTTTGATCAACCAAAACTCAATGCTAGGCAAGCTAGGTGGATGGATCTCCTTAGTGATTTTGATTTTGAAATCAAACACATCAAAGGAAAGGAAGATAGGGTGGTCGATGCCTTAGAATAAGTATAATAATGATTCATCTGGCAATAGTAAGAACCTATGAAACAAATGTCATGGAAAGATTTAGAAATGCATAAGAGACAGATGCATTCCTCAAGACCGTTACCTCATATCTACGACAAGATCCCACAGGGTTAAAGTATGAAGGATACCAAATTCTAGAGAAAGGACTATTGGCTTACATAAACAAATTGTACATTCCAGACTGTGACAACTTGAAGAGGTTCATAATGGATGAATGACATAAGAGATCATATATTAGTCACCCAGGATATTAGAAGATGATCAGGGCCACTAAGAAACAATTCTATTGGCTTGGGTTGAAGAAATACATAGCTAACTATCTAGCTAAGTTCCTAGAATGCCAACAAGCTAAGGAAGAACACTGTCACCCAACATGATTGTTACAGCCCCTACAAATCCCAGAATGGAAATGGGAAACCATTTCCATGGATTTTATCACCGAATTACCAAAGTCGACCAAGAAAAATTATGCCATTATGGTTGTGGTTGACAAACTGAGTAAGTCAACTCATTTCATCCCTATCAAGTCAACTTGCAAGGAAATAGATATTTCCAAAATTTTCATGAAGGATATATTTAGACTGCATGGCATACCCAAGGAAATTGTATCTGATAGAGATACCAAATTTACTTCAAACTTTTGGAAATCCCTAATGGCCAGTTTTGAGACTAAATTGTTGTTCAACACAACCTATCACCCACAAACTAGTCGACAAAAAGAAATAGTGAACCAAATAGTAGAAGATATTCTAAGGATGCATGTAATGTATAAACCTAAGAAGTGGGAAGACTACCTACCATTGGTAGAGTTTTCCTACAACAACGGTTATCACGAATCCTTGAAGATGAGCCCCTTTGAAGCTGTCTATGGTAGACATTGCAATATTCCAATCAATTGGAGTAACCCAGTGGACGGAATTACAATCGGACCTGACATGGTGAAAGAAATGGAATAACAAGTGGTTTAGATAAGACAAAATATGAATATTTCTCAGGATAGACATAAACATTACGCCAATAGAAAGAGAACTCCCTGAGAGTTCAAGACTAGAGACCATGTCTATCTGAAAGTTAGATTCAACAAGAGTTCCCTGATAATGGGAGCTTGTACCAAGTTGGCACCTTGGTACTGTGGACCCCTTGAAGTCTTAGTTAGAGTGGGACATATATCCTATGGCCTATCACTTCCTCCCACTATAAAGGCACATAATATTTTTCATGCTTCATTATTGAAGAAATATGTACATAATGTTAATCATATAATTGACTGGTCTGTGATCTAGGTGGAGGCGGAGGGAGAATTCCTACCAGAACCCCAATGCATAATAGCCATGAAGAAAACCTCACTCAAGAACCGAACCATTGCACAAGTCAAGGTGCAGTGGAAAAACTTTGGCCGAGATGAGGCTACATGGGAAATGGAAGATTCCATGAGACAAGCATATCCAATTTTGTTTAATTATGTACATACATATCGTGTTTATAGATAGAACATCGAGGATGATGCTTCGTTAAGGGGGAGGCAATTGTAACACCTTGTTTCCCCCAGTCTGTAAATATAACTATATTGGCCAGGAAACTATGGAAAACTCAAAGGTGTGACTATTTGTTCTGATGGACCTTTGAATAAAAGGTCGATGAATGTAAATTCTATTATTTTAATAGAAATTGGAAATATGTATTGCATGAATGTTGTGAAGGGGATGTGATAAGAGAGGCCATGATTGCTAATGAAAAGGTGGTGGAGGGGACGAAGATTGGTTACATTAATCTCTAGCAAACCAATACCATGATGGATTTAAATTGCTCAAGATCAGAACAACCCTTTGTCTAGGAAATGAATTCCTGTGAGGCTAGTAGGTTTGGAAGGCCTCCTCAAGAGTTAATGAGGGGATGGAGAAGACTTCCCATTTGTAAGGCTTTCGTACACGACCATGGACTAGGGGATTCGATCAACATGCAATCTTGCTGAGGATGCACTCAACTGCTAACGGTAAGCTAGGGCATCATTGATTTATTGCAAAAGTGTTTTGAGGGTTTTATGATTTTTTTTTTTAGTAAGGTGGCTTGAAACTGGTTTCAAGGTAACAACATAACATGAAAAACAAGATTAAAACAAAGTTTATCTCAATGAATGAATAATAGGTAAACACAAAGATGGGTCAAACCAATTAAGAAAAAGGAAGGTGAAGCCTTCAATTTGTCAACTTCACAAGAATTCTTGCCTCAAAATATTATAAAGAAACAAGATTATCAGCTTGATATCAAACTTGAAAAATTATCTTTACACTAAAATTTCCACTTTATAAATTATCAATCAAGAATAAAAAATCATTGCAATTCAAATAATGAATTCAAGAATGAATAAAAAAAGAACATTGAACATCTAACCATCCATATGCCCTTGCTATTAAGTGTCAAATTGAACATAAATGCCTTTACAATGTGCTTCACAAAAAGGTCCCTTGGATCTCCAATTTTTTGACCTGAACATCATCGTTCTTCTGTCTATTTAAAATATCTATAAAACTTCCAGATCCTATCATCTAGTATAGATTTAATGACTAGATTTCAAATAGTATCCATCTACTAAGGTAGTTCACTCAAAAAGAGCTTCTAAAATCCAAAAATAGAGCACAACTCAACAACTTGATATTGCAAATATTGCCAGCATTACATTTGACTCTACAAAATAGGAATTTAGTTTGATTTTGTAAAACAGATCGAGGTCTTAACATTTTACTGTCCAAAAACGAGTAGGCCTTGCCATATTTCTTGGAAAACATTTAAATCATAATTGTAGCAAATTTCCATGTTACCTTTAGGATATAATCACAACAGTGGCTTTAGCATTTCTCTATTTGATCTTTGTGGTAAGAACGGCATTGTGCCAATAGAGTCTGAAATTAATCTCCCTGAGTTCTTTGAGCAATGCACTTTGCTCTTTCTTCTTCTTTTTAAAACTTTGAATCCTTTCTTGTTGGAGAGCATTCCATTGTTCTATCTGTGCCTTCTCCTTCTTTAACTGTCTTATTGTTTTATGAAACTCCTTTATCTTATCTTTATGAGTTCTAATTTTAACTCTGAAACTCTAGGTTCCTTGGCTTTAACTTGGTACTTTGAGACTAATTCTGAGCTAAGTTCTTCCTTAGAACTTGTTGAATCTATAGCTTTAGGCACATCTAGTATGTGATCTGAGTCTTCAAAGTAATCTTATTTATCTTCAGGGGTTTCACTGATACCTTTAGCCATCTCTTTAGCTTTTGATAATATGGTTGAATCTCTCGTTACAGGACTTGTAGGTGGTGAAATTATTCTTTTTCCTTTGCTGACAGATTTCTTGGGCGATGGATTTCTTTTTACCCTTTTCCTGGTACTTGCTTCAACATTCTCAGAGTCGTCTTCTATGATTGTGAAGTTTTCTTCTTTGATTGATGGATTGAACATTCCCTTTGACTTCAGTCTATACCTGTTGGTGACCCTAGTAGAATTTATTCTAGGTTTTTGTGATATAGACACACGTTTAACCCTTTTCCCTTTGGTTGCAACACCCCTTTTACTGGTTGATGGCGTTTCAAGATTGAATGGAGTTTGAGTATCAAGATTGTTATCTGAATCATTTTCCCCTTTAACATTTTCCTCAGAAAATGTTTCAATTTCTGGCTCCCACCTAGGTCTCTTACTTCTGCTCCTCTTGGTCACCCCGATATTAGAAATTTCCTCTTCCACAGGGGTTTCATCGAGGATGTCTCAGTTCTATGTAACAATTTTTCTCCCTTTTCCTTTCTTCTTCTTATTGGACTGAGTGATAGGGTTTAAATATCTTGTGAGCCAGCTCTAAGGATTTTGTAATTCGTTCAAGGAAAACATGAATAAGGTTTTAATCAAGACTTGATGGAACATGCTTCTTTTAGCATTGGTGGAGAGTGACTGCACTCTTTTTGACATCTTTTTCAAGATTTTTAGTAGAAAATAAGGGAGATTTAATGGGTAATCACCATTTAAATGCATTAGTATATTGACGTGGTAGATATAGACCAGTGAGAATCTACCTTCACGGGTGATATACCTATGAATCACGATCAGATCCGTGTGCCATTCGGTTCGAATCCAGCTACGAGGTATTCCCCTTCTCCAATCCGGATTTTGCTTGTCTGGAAGCAGGAATTGGTTTACAAATTCAGTAACCACATGCTCTTTCTTCCACCATCTTTCTCCTCCAACTACCAGCCTGCAAGCCTTTACGATAGTCTTTTCTGTTACTAGCATAATTATTTTACCGATTTCGACCTCGTGACGATCGAAATTCAGAGTGAACTCCATGGGGACCTGCTCATCATAACCATGAAAAGTGGTGAGGAATTCAAACCACCCAGCATCTCTGAACCTTTGAGCCATCTAACGATAGGCTTCAAGAAGTTCGACACCCTATGGTTCTATTCTGACAACTTGTTCGCTCCTCTTTGGCTCCATCAAACACAATTCTGCAACTGTGGCCTCGAGTTCCAAATTTTCCACCTGCGGTTGTTAGTGTATATTGTTCCTTTGAGTGGATACCTGCATTCCTCACTACAAGATTGAATTCAGTGAAATCGAACAGGTATGCAAGATTGAATTCAGCGAAATCGAACAGGTATAATATAACGATCATCAAGAAAAAGGGTGTTTTGAATTGAGTCCTGCACAAGTACACAATAATCAGATTATGAAATGGTTGAATTTTGCAAATGATTTCCAAGCTTTCGTGGACGCATGCGAACTCTCAACCCATGATTCATGTCATCATAACAAAATCGGGATGGCAAGCGCATATCAAGGCATGATTATTTGGCGCTACGTGAATAGGATTATTCTCGTAGCCATATTAATGACTTGGCAAAATTTGAACATTTGAAATTAAAACAGGCATATAAGGAGGCACCTCATTTTTAAACTGTGTCTTTCAAAATCAAACTTAAATAAACTATCTCAAAAGTGTAATGAAAACCATAAAAAACAAAAATTGAAATCAGCGAGAAATAGAAAATGAAGTGTGGGTAAGGAAGACTTAGGATAAGGGTTTCTCACTAAACGAAGACAAAATTAGAGACTAACAGAAGGTAATAAAGGAAGCGGGGTGTGGAAAAATAGGACATGTGAAGAGTGTAGAGACGAGAGAAGAAGCTCTCGGGTCAAAGAAAGGATTGAAAGAGAAAACATCGAGTTTTGTCACAGAGAATATATATATATATATATATATATATATATATATATATATATATATATATATATAGGAGAGGGAGAGTAACCTTCATCCTTATCCATTCCTATATTGGGACAATGAGAGTAACCTTCGTCCTTATGTATTCTAGTATTGGGATAAGGAGAGTAACCTTCATCCCTAACTTTCGTTGAGCTGGAAGTAAGAAATTGAATCTCAAAGCACTATAGCCTACGCTCGAGGGTGTCTAGTGATAAATACATCGGGAGTGACAAAGCCTCTGGTTGGGTGGAAATGAGAACCCCTCTCAACATTCATACCATGCCTTTGGTTCTGATAAGTGTTTTTATACCTTGTTCTTTGAATTGTGAAATAAGGGATGCATGTCTGTACTTATATGCCTATAAATGATCTTTGTATTGAATTATTAAGTTAATAGTATGTGTTCGTTCCTTGAGAACTTTTACATCTACTTGATATTTCCTTTATGCTCTAGTTTAACTCCTCGAAAGCCCTTCCCCAGGGAATTTCCTCATTGTCCTTGACTTGATTGAGTACTTCCCTGATTGCGTAGGTTGAATACCGCAATGACTACGAGGACCAAGTCTATTAAGTTCAGGAGAGGTAGTGCATGTATGCATTGAACCTCTGCAAGGTGGGTAGATATCGAGACTATCCTAAGTTCTAGAGTTGAGTAATGAATGTAAGGGGTGTGCAGAATAATTCTTCCAATCATTATGTTCAAGAGAAAGAGCACGGAAATTTTAAGCCTCTCAAACCCAACAAATCTTAGGAACAATAGTGAGATTCAAGTATTGGAAGGGAATATCCTTTCGTTTGGAAGGTAAATGGAAAAGACCCGTTTGGGAGAATCCAAGGTTTTTTACGAGCGTTAGATTTGAATAAGGGGCACAGGTGTTAGCACCTTGACTCCCTCAGTCTTCACAAGTTCGATGAATGTTGGTAATCATTTTGAAGGGGATGGATCCTCTAAAACCTGAAGTAGCGATGTAACTTGAACCATAGATCTAAGGATCTATCGGGACCCTCCTTAACCATCATATTGGTGAGATGAAAGTTCACACATCGGGAGAATCACACGTTGGCACGACTAAAATTTCAAAACCAAAAGTTGCAATGTGATCTGGACTGTTGGATCGAGGAAGGTCATGGACCCTCAATCCGATGCAGGAAGATTAATGCAAGGAGAAAGTGGGAATTCGAAAATCCCTAAGGACCACGCTCAGAAGAGACAAGCGCTTTTTAGAAGTGCAGATAAGGTCCAAGAAGCGAACTTTTTTTAAGTTTGTAAGCTCAAGAGGGAAAGCGGAAGTCAAGACCATACATCAGGGCTCGTAGGAAGTAAACTGAAGGTCGAGACCTTCGAAACATCTTAAATATTCCAAGTCAATGAAGAAAGAAAAATATGAGGAGGAGAAGCAACAATGATCATTGGATCGACCGCTTTGAAAGATCTGGAACATTGTAACCACATCCAGACAATTAGAAGAACACGCAGGGAGGAGATCAGATTTCAATGGTTAGATATGAGCACATGGACCAACATTCATTGGATCTAGAGGAAAGTTCATGAGATTTAACCTTTTGGAGTTGCATAGGAGAGTGGACTCACGAAGTCCGAGTTTGCGAAAGGATCCTAAGCATCCATCTATATGGGATGTGTGGCGAGAGATCAACATTTCACTAAATCACAAATCGGGAAGTTAGAAATAGGAGTCGTGAGAACTCGCGAAGTCTGATTTCATGAAAGGATCCTAGTTTCCCATCAAGAAGGGACGCATGGCGAGAGATCAACATTTTTCTGACTCACAACTTGGGAATTCATAGATAGGAGTCATGAGAACTCGCGATGTCCAAGTTCATGAAAGGATACTAACTGTCCATCGAGAAGGGATGCGTGGTGAGAGATCAGTGTTTCATTGACTCGTAACTCGGTAGTTCATAGGTAGGATTCATGATAACTCGCTAAGTATGAGTTTGTGAAAGGATCCTGGTCATTCATCGAGAAGGGATGTGTGGCGAGAGATCAACGTTTCACTGACTCACAACTAGGGAAGTCAAAGATAGGAGTCGTGAGAACTCGTGAAGTCCGAGTTTGGGAAAGGAAATCACCCAGTGATCGAAGGATGGATCCATATAGTTCATCTGGAAAGAGGATATTGGGAAATCTAGAATTGGGAAAACAGAGTTAATCCAACCTCCAAATTTGTGAAATGCGAAATTGCAATTCGTGAGAGAGGTGATAAGGACCGTTGGATCACGAGAGAATGTGGACCATTGATTTGGTGAGAGAAACTTGCTAGTTCAAGTTTCGAAAGAAGGAAGATAGGCAATATTCTTACAATGTGAAGTGTGAAGTCATGAAGCGCTCAAAACATTCGCCCCATATCATAGCGAGCGGTCACATTAACAAATATTAAAGGAGGAACTAGTACGTGCTAGGCTCTAGTTCAAAAGTTCAAGAGTTGCAAGAGTCAGGGTTGTCTCACATGAAAATACCCAACATGAGAAATCGTGAAGAACATTTTGATAGACATGTGGTCACAACTCTAGGTCATATTAAGGAAGGGGAAAGCATGGAGATCTAGCACCTGTTACTCAAACCCTTCAAAGGGTCTAGGAAAGAGCTCGTGGGTTGGAAGAACCTACAATTGAAGAAAGGGGAATCTAAAGAGAGTTAAGAAAAAGAAAAAACAATTAATCCCTATTGTGGGTGTGTTACAATGGTTCACCAAGTGTGGGATATGTCCACCAGAAAAATTTCCAAGTCCTTCCTTTATTATTATCCAACAAATAAAGGGATACAACCTACAAAACACTTGTTGTAATTTCCTCTTCTTTCTCTCATATTCTTCTCTCTTAGAGTACAATATTTGCAATAATACATAGCCGAAATACATTTCCCTCATAAAAGAGGGTTGTGTTCTAAAAAAAAAAAACCTAAGATAACTTCTATCGTCAGATCTACAACCTTAAAATGAACAGTTCAGATTTACTATGAAATTACAATATAGATTTACAAGGTAATTTTTCCGGGAGAAGGATTGTACATTCTTCAAGGGTGTAAAGTCTTCGAGGGGTATAAACATGGTTGAAAACAATGTCCTCGAAATCAGGAAGATAATCAGGTTCCACAACCAACACCAACAAGTTATAAATAATATTAAAGAGAAATGGTTTTCCATTTATATCACACAAGAAAATAGATCGAAAATGAAAATTCATATGTATAGGGACATATTGAGGGAAATGGAAAAAAAAATTCAAGATGCACATTCACTAGGTATGGAGGCATTAACCTGTAAATCTCATTCTATATTACATTCCATATATTTTCATGATAGATGGGTCCAATTTATAATTAAACAACTGGCACTTGAAAGACTTCATAAAATTGCATCACCATAGGAATTTATCCATGCTTTCTTTAATGTTGAAAGGCATGAGAAGAATTTATTATGTGATTTATATATATTTAATTGTATTCTACATAAGCGTGTGCATTGGTATCCTAATCCATTTTTTAGGGATGTCCAATTGAGGAATTTTTCCTGATTTATCTATGGTTTTATCTGATGAAAGGATTCCAACAAATTCTATACTTAGGAAGAATTCAACTTAGATTTAATGATTCGAGAAGAATACCCTATTCTCACTACTATCATACCATATTATGAAATATTTCTCAAGGATCCATGGGTTTCTTAGTGAGTTAGAGTACACAAGAACCATGCTATTACTATTCATTAAGAAATTGTAAAAACTCATTCCTTACAAGCTCTTTTTGACTCACGTGATATCTATCAAACCGTTCTGTTTAAATAGAGAAATTGAATCCTATAGGATATCCTCATTTCAAGCTTGTTATTTCATGAGTTTCATTATATATCAAATCTATGAAAAGGCATGGGGATCAGTGTATTGAGCTCAGGTTTAAATACCCATTGATCTAGTGCTCCACTCAACCATACAACACTAAATTTCATTGGAGAAACATGGAGTAACTTGCACTATGCAAACAAGTTGATAGGAAACTACGATTCTATCATGATATGTAATTTTGGAATCCAACATATAATTGGAAATATGTACATATGGGAGTTCCATAGGAGGAACATGATAGTGAATGAGGTCATGCAAAAATCTAGGAAAGGGGGAATGATGGGCCCGTGAAATGATATCAATTTTACCTATACATTTAACAGTTTTGATGATATTTTGTCTTGAATAAAGGCCATGTTTTATATTCATAGTATCACTTTCCATTTATACTAGCTATCCCTCCAAAAAGTTATATTTGGATAGTGTTTTCATTTTTTTCTTATTTATACTATGAATGTAGAGTAGAAATATAGGGTTTTGTTAAAATGTAAATAAATGTTGCTAACAATAAAACTCTAGCATGGATAAAAAAAACCATGGGTTATATCATTGCAAGAGTATCCAACAAATCAATTCAATATCAATTGCAAAGGATCAATGATGGAAATTTACAAAGGGTTGAGTAAAATACAACAAATTAATGCAAATGTGATCACAGAAACTATCAGGGAGTGAATCAAAGAGAATTTTGAATGATTTTGGGTCGCATTCATTCACTACAAGAGTATCTAGACCATGAAATGTGTTTATGGTTACCATTTTGGAATTTATATGCCTACGAATTTGTTGGCATGTTTACAGGTAGAACGTGCTTGTCATTGATGGCAAGAACAATAGTGAGGATGACACTAGTAAGAACAACAACGAGGATGGCATATTGGCAGCAATAATGGAAAACATGAAAGCAACAAATGAGAAATATCAGGAGAGATAGCGGTTTTTAGGAGTGCAGACGAGGTCCAAGAGACAAAATCACGAGAGGAGCAAAGGTTGAGTCCTTTGAATAGTTGGAAAACCTTCTAAGTGAGAGAGATGAGAAGCTTAGGATAAAGAGTGACAGTGTTTGTTGGATCAACGATCCAGATGACAATGAATGTTGGATCACTTTTGAGTGGAAGGACAAGATAATATGAAAGATCTGAGAATTTCCATCAGTCGTTCGATCAGATTCCAGATAGGACGAGCGCGCAGAAGAGGAGAATAGATCTCAATCATTGGATCTGAGTGCGAAGGCCGGGTAACTATTATATCTAGTGGAATTTCAAGTAGGATAATCCCAGGAGTCATTCAACACTTCAAATATGCAAAAGAATCGTGACCGTCCATTGAGGTAGGACATGTGGAGAGAGATCAACATTTCAGTGACTCATGAACTGGAAAAGTCAAAGGTGAGAGTTGTAGGAACTCACAATGTACGATTTATTGAAGTGTTATATGGACCATTGGATCGAGGACTGACCTAGTTCATTGATCAGACAATAACTGAAACACAAAGTCTTGAAGTGTGAAGAGGAGATCTAGGCCGTTGGATCTCAGAGCATCATTCACTGTTGATCTGACACTAAAAAATAAGTTCATGAATTCGCGATATGAAAAATCCGAAATGTAGAAGGTGATTATAGTCGTTTATTGAGGAAGGATTGTGGAACGTTGATCTGATATGACAAAGTTCAGATTTCGCGAGTTGGGAGAATCGAGGAAACACGCAGCAGAATCTTAGAAATGCGATGTTATGGAAATATATTGATCGTCGAATCACTGAGGATTATGGACTATTGATATCACAAGCATAGTTTCAGAAGTTAGGCCCATGGTCACAACCATGGTCACATTGATGAAGGTTAAGGGAGGAGCTAGTGTTGCTAGGCTCCACCTCGGAGTTTTGCGAGTCAGGAGAATCGAGGTGACTTGCATCAGAACATATGATGTGTGAAATCATGAAGCACTCTTTTGCTTGGCCCTTGGTCATAGCCAAGGTCACATCAATAGAATATTGGGTAAGGAGATAGCAACGCTAGGCTCCTTTTCATAGTTTTGCGAGTTGGGAGAATCCAGACAACTCACAGCTCTATACTCAAAATGAAAAGTCGTGAAATGTCTGTTAGTTAGGCGGTTGGTGACCGTCAGTGCTCATGTGAAGGAAAGGGATTATCAAGAAGAGCTAGTTACCACTGTGAAGTTTTCTCAGAAAGGAAAATACACCAAAGGGATGAGAGCACAGAGGTTTTCTCAGTAAATATGAAAATAGAGTCTTTGTAACTACCAGAGAATTTGAGGAGTTGCATGGTGATCACTAGAGGAGATGAAGAGTCTCAGGGTAACTACCAGTGAAATGAATACTAATCATAGAGACGATTGACAAATAGAAAAGCATCAAAGAGTGTAACTGCCAGAGAATCCATTGAATCTCAGGATAATGGTCGCTAGTGAAGAACAGATTGAGGATAACTTGCAGAGAGGGCGTAGATTTGCGATGATGATCACACAGAGAAATTGGCGTGAGAAATAAATGAAGAGCGAAGGATACATGGAGTCCTTCTCAATGGTGATGCATGTGGGGAGGATGAGACGTAGTGCATAATCATAAGTGGATATTTGTGGTGCAAAAAGAGCATGCAGAGGCAACACAAAGTAATAAAAGGAAGAAGAGAAGTTGAACAGAATGGGAGTTGAGTGCAGGAAGAAAAGAGAAGAGCATAGAAGCTAAACGATGTATATCTTAGATAAGAAGATAAAGATCAAGAGGATGTGAGAAGGAGTACACTGACGTAGGCAGAGCGGAACAATGTAGCAGAACAATGATGAGACTGGTAAGCCATTGAAAAACACAGTATTACTGTAATAAGTTTATGTAACGATTTTTTTATAATCATGGTGGTAGGGAGGTGCTAGGGAGGACTGTTGTCATCAGAGTTTCAAGTGGGTGCTTGAACATAGGGAGTTGTAGCTTCCATCTAGTTACAACCAAAAAACTAGGGTGGTATGGTGGTGCAAGGGATAACTATTGTTCTCTATTGTACAGGTTGGTGCCTGTGTGACTAGAAGTTGGTGCTTCCATCCAGTTGGCATTGGAACACTCAAGGAGTTTGTTCTTCCTTCTAGTGGGTTCTAGAGAAACTAGATATTCGATGCTCTCAACAAGTTTTTTCTTGTAAAATAGAGGTGGTATCCTCAAAAGGAGTTGGAGCTCATAAGAATGATAATGTACAAAAAATAAAGACTACTTATCATATCAAGAAGAAGAGGTTTTTCCCTTTATGGGTTTC
>ML791881.1:76918-91263 GCA_009831015.1 Picea engelmannii
GATGCTCTCAACAAGTTTTTTCTTGTAAAATAGAGGTGGTATCCTCAAAAGGAGTTGGAGCTCATAAGAATGATAATGTACAAAAAATAAAGACTACTTATCATATCAAGAAGAAGAGGTTTTTCCCTTTATGGGTTTCCTTAGAAAATATCTATCTCTGTATATTTCATGTGTCTGTTTGATGTTGAATATTCTATTGCTTACTTCCCTGCATTATTGCTATCATCATTGAGTGTTCTGTAAAGAGTTTAAAATTGACATATTTGTCTAAGCATAGTAACAACTGATTCACCTCCCTCTCTCATTGTCCTACAATTGGTATGAGAGTGGGTTGATTTTATTTAAGGGTATATCCTCGATCTTAAACATGACTATCCATGAAGGAACTTCAAACAATAAGGCTCGCCTATTCAATGGAACAAACTTTTCCTTATGGAAAGTTAGGATGAGAACCTACATAATGGCTTTAGGTGCAGATGTTTGGGATGTGGTAGAGATTGGTTATGTAAATCCAGTTGTACTATCTTCTAAGGATGACAAGCTAGAATTCATCTTCAACACTAAGGCTATGAATGTTATTCTGAGTGGGCTTGCAGAAGAAAAAATTGTAAAAGTTATGCACTTAGAATCTAACAAACAAATGTGGGAAAAACTCATTATCATTTATGAAGGTAATGAGAAGGTCAAGAATGCCAAGCTTCAAACCTACAGATTACAGTTTTAACAAATAAGGATGAAAGAGGATGAAATTTTTGGGAAGTACTTTCTGAGAGTTGAATAACTAGTAAATGCAATGAAAGCACTTGGTGAAAAAATTGAGTAAGTCTCCATAGTTCAGAAAATTTTGAGATCTCTACCAGATAGGTTCAACCCAAAGGTCTCTGCTATAGAATAACTTAATGATCTAAATTTTTTTTCTTTTGATAAACTTCTAGGAATGTTGACTGCATATCAAATGAGGATATTTAAAGATAAACCCACCTCTAGAGAAGCATCATTTAAAGCATATAAGAATGAGGATTCTGAGCCTAATGAAATTAAAGAAAAATTTGTGAGAAGACTAGCGAAAGGATAAGGCAGGTACCAAGGCAAGTTTCCCTTCAAATGTTGTGACTGTGGAAGTATAGGACACATCTAAGTTTCCACACAAGAAGAAGGACCAGAACTCTGAAGGTGAACAGAAGTACAAATCCAAGAGATTTGGTAAAAAGAAAAGTTTTTGTGTAAACAATGATGACTCTTCAGGAGACACAGATAGTGACTCTTCTTGTGAAGATAAGGTTAATGAATTTATGCTAATGGCTAAAGAGGATTGTGATCATAAAATTAAAGTAATTGATGTTAATGATGAAGAGGATGTGGTTTAATTAAAAGGAAAACTGATCAGTGTCCTAGAAGAAATTGCTAGAATCAGATCTAAGAAGAAAAAGCAAAAACAATTGCTGATACAGTTCGAGAAAGACAATAAAAAAATTGATGAAGAATTTTCCCTTCTAAAAGTGGAATTAGAAGAGACAAAGAAAATAGAGGACATTCTGAAGAAACAATTATCAGAGAAGAAGGAAAGATGTGAAGCCTTGGAATAAGAGGTAGTAAAAACTAGAAAAGAGTTGGAGAAGTTTAAAGAATTATATCTCCAAAATATTCCAAGAATTAAATCCTCAACAGAACTAAACGACATTCTGAGAAAACAAAGATCTCCTTTGTTGACTGGTTTAGGTTATGAAAGTGTTGGACAACTGAGAGGGGGGGGGTGAATCAATTGTTATCGTTCTTAAACAATTATACTTATTTTAAACTCTTTGCAGAAACACTTAATGACATTCACAATAGTGCAGGGAAGTAAGAAATAGCATATTCAACATTAGTCTTACACATGAGATATACAAAGACAGATATTTCCTGAGAAAACCCATAAAGGGTAAAAACCTCTTTTTCTTTATATGATAAGTAATATTTACATTCCTTACATTATCATACATATGAGCACCAACTCATAATGAGGCTGAAACCTCAGTTTTGTAAGTTGCAACTTGCTGAGAGCACCAACTCTTTGTTTTCTCTAGCACCCACTAGAAGGAAGCACCAAATCCCTGGTTTCTCTAGCACCAACTAGAAGGAAGCACCTACTCCCTAGTTTCTCTAGCACCAACTAGAAGGAAACACCTACTACCTGGTTTCTCTAGCACCAACAAGAAGAAAGCTACTACTCCCTGTGTTCAAGAACCCACTTGAACATCTCTGGACACCGGTCCTCCCTAACACCTCCCTTCCACCCTAGATTATGAATATGAAATACCGAAACCTATTACAATGATATAGTGTTTAATAACATCTTACCAGTCTCATCACTGATCTTCTACATTTCCCTGCTCTGTCTTCCTCACTGTATTCCTACACACATGCATTGCACCTTCCATTCTTCTGCCTTTTCTTCTCTGTGCGCCATGTCCATTCAATGCACCTTTCCTCTTCTATGTATTTCAGCTATTGCACTCTAACTACTTCTACACACATGAATCAATCCCCACAGCAACAACAACTTACCTCTTCTTTGTTCCCCATTCTTATAGTCTCTTTGCTCCTTGTGCATGCAATATTCATCATGCCTCTACATGCTCACTCTGCACCAATCTCCTCCACATCGGAGAGTTTTCTCCACTTCACTCTTCCACAACTATCCAATATCTTGTGCACCACGTTCTCTCTCTATTCTACATATTCTGCTTATTGTGAGTACTCTGCCTGATCATCATAGTAAACCTGATGTAAACCTATTGACGTCACACGTGGATTGACACGTGTCAAATAACTACCATGTGTCACTTTGATTCCTGACTTACATGTGCTTAAAATGTTGAATCAACTTGACACTTGTCATTGCCTGGTTGTCCCATGTGTTCTTAGCTGACGTGGTTTGCTGACGTGTTTGTTTTAGGATTTCACATTTCAGCACTTTGGGAATCCTAATGTTGAGAGTCTTTCACTTCTCCATCTCCCAATTTCCAAAACTCATAAATGGATTTTACTTCGGGGTTTCACATTTCGCGAATTCGGCATTCTTGTTGTTAAGTGATCTTTGGCAATTCAAAGTCCTGGTATCCAAAAATCTGAAATGGAGTTTACTTCGGGGTTTCACATTTTGTGAATTCGACAGGTTAGGGAACCCCATTCCTTTGACTTCCCAGTCAGTGAAACGATGATCTAAGTCCACTTTTCCTACTCGTAAATGGATGGTCCTCCTTTTGGGATTTTGTACGCCCACTTCTCCTTGCACTTTAAAGAACGTGCATGTTATCCTTGATCCAAAAATGGTCGAATCCCGTGCTTGGATCTAACGCCTAAGATATGTCCTCTTCTTCAGTGTGCTCTTCTTTTCTACATTCATATCTGATGGCCATTGAGAATTCAGGATGGGATCCAATGATCACTAACGCTTCTCCTCCTGAACTTACGTATCCTCCTTGGGACAATTTCTAAGTGTCAAGGGCCTCGACCTTTGATCCGCCTGAGATCCTGAGTATGCTATCTCTCTTGAGCTTTGGAAATGAGTTAACCTCATCCCTAGTGCACACCTATGCACTGCATTCGACTCTGTGCTAATTTCTCCTGAGCTTACATTGTCCTTGTTTTGCCTTCGTTGTATACTCTGATCTTGTCATCAATGAAAAGAACATACTACTTGTAAAGCATGCCAACCATCCTCTGCACTATCTCTTATGATCTTATCGAGATTTCTCTGCAGCGTCTTCCTAAATTACTTCTGGTGCCCGTCTGTTACATTCTTTGTGTACTCAAGCCATCATCGTTGTTGTACTTGCCATCAATGACAAGCATACGCTGCCTACAAAACATGCCAACAAAAAGTGGTTCGAGCAGCAAGCAACCAGAAAGCAAAGAGCCAGTAAAGATGATCAAGTTCCAAGTCAACAGACAATCAAACCATGTGAGTACTATTATCACTCCAAGAAACTCTTTGAGGTTGTAATTCAAAGATGCTTGGTAACTTAAAGTAAAAAAATTTCTGTGTTTTTGTATGTGTGGATCAATGGAATAAATCAACTACAATATGATATCCAGACAGTCAAAATGAATAATTAAATAAACCAATGTCCTCAAGGATCAATAATCAGATAATAGCTTTAAGTGGGTGAAGAAGACAGTTCTTATAAACTAGATACAAAATGATGGGTTTAATAAACAATGTAAGAAACTATTAATCAAGTTATGAAATAACTAATGAGATGAAAGTCATTTTGCAGTTTAAACAACTTAAATAAGATTATAGAAGAAGGGTGGAAATCTGACATTAATAAAGAGAGAAACTTGTGATCTGTATTATCATATGAAAAGTCCATTACAAAGGTTTAGTTCCTATATCCAAAATTGAATCCCTTCTTCTATCAAATGATAGGTATTTATATATTTTGCAACAGATCTCAGATCCTATAAACATGGATATGGATTTCTAAATATGGAAAGAGAGAACCAAAATTAATACAATAAGATAACCTAATATTTAACCAAATAGATTTAATCTGATCATTGCAAGTCAAATTTGACAGCTAAAGCATTATTTGGCAGTCTGTAGGTGAAAATCATAGATTCAAAAATCTGTCTTTGATGACTAGTTGATTTCTGTCAAGAAAAATCATGCCATTTGGTGTTATTTCCTTAACATATGTCTTTAAAACTTAATGAGAAAGATATTCTAGCTTCTCCTAATTATTATCCATCATTTAACACCTTTCTCACATGTTCAGAAATTAAAAAATCGCGATCTAGATAGAAAGAAGACGGTTCTAGACTCTTCTATGCTTTCACCAGCTCTTTTGTCCTAAATACACCCCTTCAGCTGGTGAAAAGGAAATATTTCAATGAATAAATAATAGATTTCAAAACTAATGAGTTGGTGAAAGCACAATTTTTTTAATGAAAACAGCCTTGGGAAAAATCAAATTTTTGAGCCATGGAGAGTATGGTTTACATGCTTGAATAGTCGATTGACATCTAGAAATACTAATATTTCCAATGGTACTTTCAGATCTTAGATCTTGCGAAGGTAGTCAAAATTCCTCCACAATATGAGGCATCATTATTCAAACAAATTTTAGAAAGAATTATTTGATCACTAACATCTGGCTCCAACTTGGATGGAGACCTCCTTGCAAGGTTTCCAAGAACTTGGTAGACCTTCTGCCTTTATTATTGGGCATGGATTCATTTTCCTTTACAATTTATCGTCTGAAAACCTATAGAAAACCTATAACCTTCCTGTAACCTTCTTGTTTATTCATTAAATCAATCAACTGAAAATAATCAAGTTGCTCGTTTCCCTCAGAGATCGCAATCTAAGAAGAAAGCATGATGAATTTTTGATCTGGCCTTTTCATCTCATCACCTTCCTCACACATGACTATTGTCTTAAACCAGTTCTGACCTGTTCTTGGTAAACTAGTGGTTGATGCAATGGCAGCCTCATTTGCTATTAGCTCTAGGGAAACTACTGTAGCTTTCTTTCCATCGTATGACTTTGCAAAAATATCTGCTATTGCTTGGTGATAACCCTCCTGCAATTTTTTAACAAAGGTTATACATCCAGCATCTGAGAAACGCTTATGGACCTCTGGATGAGACTACAAAAAGATAAGTTGTCTAATTATTTCTGTAGAGGTGGTCCTCCTCGTTTCCTTGCCATATGAAAATAATCACCAATTGATTTTCACATGGTTGACACAATAGTCTTTTCCAAATGAGAAAATGCTGGTGATGGTGAAAACAATTCTATGTAATCAATGATAGAGTAAACCCCAAAATAGAACATTTTTAAAAACTATGAATTTTTAAAATGGAATGATGGTTGTGATTTGCTGTCGACACACATCTAGTACTTGGTGATATGAATGGAATGATGATCAAACACCTGTCATCTCTTCAAACTGTCTTCTGTATACACACGAAATACATGATCATATTTATCATGATATTCCACTAGAACATGGTGTACTTCCCGGGGATGTAACTTTGGCATACGATCTTCATTTGGGGCGCACGATATCTTGTTGGAAAGGTATCATCGAGTATATTAATTTTGGAGGATCAATTACAGCCTTAAGATATCATTTAGAATCTCTATTTCAAAAAACCTTCATTTAGGCCCTCAAAATGGCCCCGGAAGTTAAAAACTGCTAAAAATACTAAATTACCAAAATTGTTAGAAAACTATTTTGAGCCAATTGGAAAAGGTGGATGGCCGCCGATATCCACATGGATAAAACAATTACCTACAAATGATTTATCATGATCTTAAAAAATTCTTATGGGTAGACCATGCAATCCCTCTATTTATGAAAAAAATAGATTGGCTATAATAGTGGCATCACTAGTCTTCCTACAAGCAATAAAATGAGTCATTTTGGAAAATATGTCTACCAAAACATAGATAGACTCATTCCCTCTTTGTGTATTTTGTAATCCTAGTACAAAATCCATGTTGATTAAATCCCATGGTCTGTTTAGAATAGGTAGTGGCTAATACAATCCTCTGTTATGACTCCTCCCCTTAGCATGCTGACATATCCTGCCTTTTCCCAAAAACTTATTTACTTGATTCTGCATACCTATCCAATAGTAGAAATAAGTTACCTATTTAAAATTCTTATCTTGACCAAAATGTCTTGAAAATCCTACACTGTGATTTTCTTTAATCATATTTTTCCCCATTAAACACTTTGGTATGCATAGTTTACTGTTCTTGAACAACAACCCTTCTTTTATCATATAGTCCAACCACTGGATTTTGTTGCAAGAAACTGTTTTTTCAAAAGACGCATAAGCCTCCTTTAAATCTACATCATCCATATATATTTTAGTTAGAGAATCACAACCTAAAGTGTTGACTTGAAGTTCTTGCAAAAGAAAATTAATCCTACTTAAGGTATCAATAACTATATTAGTCTTACCACTTGTGTGTTTAATCACAACGGTAAATATTTGTAGAAATTCAACCCACTTGGCATGTCTTTGGTTCATCTTTGGTTGACTACTTATGAACTATAATGAATTATTGTCAATTTATAAGACAAACTCCTTGGGCATGAGGTAATGCCTCCACTTATTAAGTCCTTGAACAATTGCATAAAATTCCTTGTCATAAGAGGAATATTTCTATTTTTCTTCATTTATATTCTCACTGAAATATGAAATTGCTATTTTCCCTTGACTCAAGACAAATCCTATTGCATTCCCAGTAACATTAGTCTCAACTTGAAAAATATTTATAAAAACTTGACAAAGCTAATATAGGATTTTTAGTAATATTTTTCTTCAACAATTTAAAGCTTCTATGAATTGTCTCGGTCCATTTAAATGGTAGTTTACTCTTTTTGATAGTTTATATGATAGGTGCACATATGTAACTGAAACCTCTAATGATTTTTTTGTAAAAACTTGCAAGTCCATGGAAACTTCTTACCTCAAATGTGCTTCTTGGGGTTGGCCAAGTCACAATTGCTTGAATATTCTATAGATACATATTTAAGCCTTCTTCAGATACTACAAACCCCAAATATATTAGTTCCCTCTTCATAAAGATGCACTTTTTCAAATTTATCAATAGTCTTTCCTTTTGCAGCATACTCAAAACCATCTTAATATGCCTTAAATAGTCCTCCTTTGTCTGGTTATCAATCAGAATTTCATCTAAATATAAAATATGATTTGCCCATGAAATTGATGTGTGTCATCACCTAAATTTCCCATGTGTCTTCCATCCTTTCCACATCATCCAATGACAACTTAGCTATGCCATGTGTCACCCTTGAAGTGGTTCCACGTGTCACTTTGACTTTTTCCTTTTTGACCACATTTGAATGAACTTTGACCGCTTATTTCTTTTGATCCATAACTCTGTTTGATGAGTTGTTTGGGCAGTTAGAAAGCTTGTGACATTCTCTTCGTCATTATGTCCTTTCCACTAAGTTTTAGGAACTTTGAAATTTTTCCCTCTGTTGTCTATTGAAGCCATTATGAGCATTCTGATTTTCTTATGTATTTTCTAAGTTGTCGTAACCTTCTCTAGATCCTTTTTGGATCACACCTTCCCAATGAGAGCTTTTTGGACCACCAAAATATTTCATTAATGAACTGGTAAGTTAGTGGATTTATCCCTCACTCTTTCCTTCTCAATCCACCATGCCTTGCTAGACTATGTACCCTTTAGGCATACTCGAAGATAATTAATGTCATTCTTGCGTGAATTCCTCAGTCCTCAATCTAGGATGAAACCTTCCTCTATTTTCTCCTTGACAACTTGGCTGATCTGTTGAATCCCCTAAATGAACTTGCAGGCTGCATCTCTCTCCTTGAGATCTTTCCAATAGATCAATTCCAAGTGGATCTTAGGTAAATACCCAAGACAAGTCTCAACTAGTGAATCCTCAGTGAAAGTATACATTAATTGATTATACATAGAATGAACATACAATAATTGATCATCCCATGACCTAGGATGTTGGCTACAATATCTTTGAAGCAACTGGACCACTGTATTGTTTACTACCTCTGTTAATATGTCATCCTATGGATGGAAAGAAATTTTTCTCCCCATCATGGTTTCCATGAGCTGCCACAAATTTTTCTAATATTCTCCTAACAATAAACACTCTCGACCAGAGATAATGAACGTGGAAAACCCAAAATGGACCCTTACATACTAGGATAACAAAAGAGAAACTTTCTTGTCATACATCCTATCCACTGCTACACCTAAGTAGACATGAATCATACTAGACATGGGTAATCCCCTTACAAAATCCACTGAAAAACTTTCCAAAGAATAAGAGGAAATTGGAAGTGGTGTGTACAACCCTGGCCTTTCAATAGTGGGCTTACAAAAGTACAACACACATTCCTTTACAATAGTGGTTATAAATATTTTCCTTCGAAGAAAATTCCATCACTATAAATACATTACAATTCTCAAATTCCCAAGTACAAATGACACAAAGCTTCTTTAGTTGCATACACTTCCTTGTAGGAAGGAAAGCGGGGTTTACTCAAATGGTGGAGTAAGTTGTCCTTCAAACCTTGGAAGATCCCACATACATATTTGAATATTTCATCATTAGTATCCTATCCATCATTATGGATATGATCTAAGGAAACATTCTTCAAAATAATAGATGTAATAGTAGGACATCCAAAAAGTATGTTTTTCCTTATGGCATTGGTACTGGCACTGGTATGAAACTTGTATGGTTGTTGAAGGTCAGGTAAGGCAAGCATTGGCACAATGTTGATCTTTGAAGTGTCAAAGGTCTTCTGTTGGATTCCTTCCCACTGAAAGACCTATCTCATCTCAAGAAATTCATTATTATGTAAAGGATACAAAAAATCAACAACAGCAGACCTATCATGGCATTCCCCCTTTACAATCGTGAGTACAAGATTCTTGTTAGCATTTATAACTCTCTTTACTTGGGTTGAACTAACAAGTGTTGATTTGTCCTTTATGCTGTGAGATTTAATGATATATTCCACTCCATATTTCGTAACATGGTATTTGTTTTCCTTTCAAAAGAACATAACTTGTCTATCATATAGATAGGGACTCCCTAATACAATACCACAAACATCCAAAGGAACCACATCTATATCCACTTCATCTATCATCTTAGAAGCAATAGAAAAACTCAACCTACATTGCTTAGTGACATTTAACATTGCTTTATCAGATACCCAACCGAGAGGGTAAGGTTTATGGTGAGGTCTTGTGGTTAATCCAAACTTCTTGACAAGTGTCTCTAATATTAAATTGACTTGGGAACCTTGATCAAATAATGTGTCTATATTTGTATGTTTCGATACAACTCTTAGGTGGAATAGTGCACTTCTCCTTTTATCATCATCATGTGATTCATTTAAAGAACTTGAACATGAATAAAATGAATCTTTACCATGCATCCTAGCTACTGTGATCCTTTCTTCGTCAGCTGAATTGGATCCAAGATCATGTTCCACTGTAGCAATGGTATTTGGTTTCCCCTTTCCTCCAAATTACGTTGGCCTTAACTTTGGATGTAGTTTCCAACAATGTTCTTCATCATGACAAATTTTCTCGCAATGGCTACAAGAGAGTTTTCCTTCTTCCTTATTTGTTGCAGCGGCCTTCTTGTACTTCCCATTTCCTTTTCTGTTGAAATGGTTTTAGAGTGCTTGAATGGATTTTCCTCCAGTCCATTCTTACCCTTGCTTTCAAGGTGAGTGGCTTGCACACAAACTTCGTCAAGACTGGTGGGGTTAAACAATAGTAAAGTATGACGAATATAATTTTGAAGTGCACAAATATACTTCATTAAAGTTTCATAGGAATATTAAGGGATGTTTAGTGCAAGTGATTTCTTCCTAAATTCATCTGTGAAAATTTGTATAGTGTGACCTGTATTGTGTCTCAAAATTTTCCATTCCATCATTGCTTTATGTAAATAACCTAATGGATAGAACTGGTTCTTTATATCTGTTTTAAAATCTGACCATGAGGAAAGATGATTACCACACTTACTTCTATCCTATAGCTTGCTCTCCCACCATATGAGAGAGGTGCCTTCCAACCAAAGAGAATCTAGTTGCACTTTAACTTCCTCTTCATCAATATGTTGAACATGATAATATACTTCAAAATATCGAATCCAATTGTCTAACTTTTTAGGATTAGCATTTCCATTAAACATACATAAAGAACAATTTACATCAAGTTTTAATAATGGTTTCTTAAAAGAGGCTTTATGGTTAGAATCTTTAGAGTGATGAGAATTCTCAGAGGAAGAAGAACTAGAACTTGAAGGCAAACACGGAGGATTAGGAGGATCTCCTGCATCCCCTTGGTTTACTCAAGCATCATCATATGCATGTTATTTCTTTTTATTCTACTTCATCTTCATCCTCTTCTTGTAATATCCATACATTTTATGGACCATGTCTAACATGTGATAGAATACCATGTGAAATTTTTTCTTCTGTTCATCATCCTTATCTTCTTCTACCATGTTCTTCCTTCAGGATGTACGACCAACTTTGTGATTGAACATCTTAAGAGTTCCTTCACCCTAATTATGCTTCTCCCTAGTGATCATTCATACTCAACAATTCAATTAAAAGATGACCACTTTGATACCAACATGATTCAGGATCTTTTCATCAGGTGACTTATTAAAGAATTGTATTAAATGACCATAAACTAAAGTACACCATAAAGAAGGAAAAACTCAAAAGGAAAGAGACATAATCATGAAATATGAACACATAGAACTTGATAACAAAGTTCATCCCAGGTGGACTACGTCTCTGATTCTTACTCTCAAATGGGTATGTCTTTTTATTAACTCCATAAAAGAATTGGGAAAAATACATAAGTATACCTCATTCTAGATTTAAGAAACAAAATCTTTGCTTAGATCAGAAAAAGAATACCACCACTGTGTTTGTGGCGTCGTTTTCCTAAAAATGATTGTCTCCACACCTCCATCCGAGTCAGACACTTTCAAAATACGTGTAGAATATTGAAAACTGTGCAAAAGGTCATACATATTCGTACTGTATGGGCACGCTCAATCTCCCGTTCTCTGCGCTCTTGTGTGTTCTGAATGCACTGTTTAAGCCCCTTTTTATACAATTCCCATGTAGTTAAGAAATAACTACAATGGTTGGGGGAGTGTTTAGAGTGGCTAAGTTAAGCCAATAGTTATCGAAGGTACCGAGGTTGAATCCCATGGGCCTCCCTTCTCTTGGCATATAATTAAAGCAAAATCGATCACACGCTAAATCTAGCAGAGGTTGGCTAGAATGGCTGAATGGTAATAAATGGTGGGGATATGCTAAATATAGCAGTAGTTTAATTAATCCCATAGGCTGGTGGAAGAGTATGGTCATATTGCGCTAGAGCATGTGAATAGCGGTTGGGTCGAAGGCCGAGCCCCTCCCTTTGGAGCCTTAATTCAAACCTTTAATAAAACATATGCGCACCATATAATAATCAAGTAACAAGGTGTGGTGTAGTGGTAACGTGAATTTGTGGGGCCTTTGGTCTAGTGATAGGTCATGAGCTAGAATCTGGTGGAGTGATAAAAAAATTTCACATACCAGCCATTGGAGCGGTGCCACATGGTAGCTCATGACTAGGCCACATGGCACCATATAACTTGTCCACAAAAACTACCACTTGTCACAATATGATTTGCCCATGAAATTGACACGTGTCATCACCTAAATTGAGAACATGTCTTCCATCCTTGCCACATCATCCCATGACAACTTATTCATGCCATGTGTCACCCTTGCAGTGATGGCAGGTGTCACTTTGAATTTTGCCTTTTTGACTAAGTTTGACAGAATGTTTACCGCTTATAACTTTTGACCCGTAACTTTGTTTGACGATCTATTTGTCGTTAGAAATCTTGCAAAGCGCTCTTCGCGATTATGGCCTTTTCACAGATTTTTAGGAATTTTGAATTTTTTCCCTTTTGTTGTCTGCTAAATGCATTTTGAGTGTTCTGATTTGCTTCTATGCATTCTGATTTGTCTTAACCTTCTCTGGATCCTTTTTGGATCAACTACACAATATATTGATTTTATTTTTTACAATCTAAATACCTCAATATTAAGAAGATAGAGGATTTCGTAGTGCAACATATGAGATATAATTTTGGCGATCAACTGCATAGAGTATGTCACTAATATATGACCCATATCCATGAGTGTTAGTTACAAATAACCAATTTATCATGTTTTGGAATAATCCAGTTAACACTCATTACATCAAGTGATGCTCACATGTGTGAAGAAGTGGGATTTAAACTATAGAAATGAATCACATAGAATCAATCATCACCTTTGGGGCTTGCAACCAGTAACTAGGACATCCTAGGTGGTAACCCATCCCAAGATTCCTCTTTCTCAATGATGATTAACTGTGTATTTTTTCACACAATGAATGCCACTTGGCTTACTAACCCATCTGAAAAACCTTAGCAAGTATTGTTCCTTATGAGTTATTCAATTAGATATTCCTTTGGTATTTTTATCTAAGCATCGGGGGGCATATTTTGTTAAACATATGAAATATCATTTTTGGGATAAACTACATAGAGTAAGTCACTAATATATTACCCATATCCATGAGTATTAGTCACAATTGACCAATTTCTCATGATTTTGAATAGTCCACTTATCACTCATTACATATGGTGATGCTCACATGGGTGAAGAAGTGGGATTGAAACTAGTAAAATGAATCGTATAGCATCAATGATCACCTATGGGACTTGCACCTTGTAACTAGGACTTCCCAGGTGGCTCAAGCATGATTGAATATGGATTTTTCCCCATAGTGAAGGCCACTTAGCTTGCTACCCCATTTTCAAAACCTTAGAAATCATTGTACCTTATGAACTATTCAATTAGATATCCCTTAACTCTTTTTATTTAAGCATCGAGAGACTTTTTCATTGCACATATGAGACATCGTTTTTAGGATCAACTATGTAAAGTAAGTCACTAATATATGATCCATATCCATGAGTATTAATTTCAAGTCACCAATTTCTCATGATTTTGAATAGTCCACTTAACACTCATTGCATCAGGTGATTCTCATAGGGGTGAATAATTGGGATTGAAACTATCAAATTACTAGAATAGCATGAATCATCACCTATGGGGCCTGCACCTGGTAACCAAGACTTCCCAAGAAGTCACCCATTCCAAGACTCCTCTAGATCAATTGTTCTTAACTATGTAGTTTTCCCAAAACTCAGGCTGAATTATATCTCTAAACCATTTGAAAAACATTACCAAGTATTGTTCCTAATGATCTATTCACTTATAGATGGGTGAGTGCAAGCTCATGATGGTCTCTCATGATGTGTTAGTGACAATGAAAACCTAGAAAAATAGAAATATGTTAACTTGGAGGGATTATTCAAGGTAATTTTATAATGAATTTGAATATGGTGTAAGAATATAAAACGTAGGAATTTGAATTAGTTTTTCGAATATGCCACTTTTATTCATAGAAATTGTTAATAAGTATGTCAAATTTTATTTTTTCTAATGATGTTATACTACTTTTCCAACAAAATATAAGGTATATGTGTTTGTTTTTGTAGGTATTGTGTATCATAACTATAGAATTTTGTTCCAAAACCTTGTATACTTATAGAGAACCCATTTTTCTTCTTCTATGTATTTTTTGAAAATTTATAATATTAATTATATATATATATTTTAAATTGTCAAAGTCAACATATCCCTGAAATTACGTATTTTGTTCGTGCAGGCTAAGAGGGTCT
>ML791881.1:96680-115100 GCA_009831015.1 Picea engelmannii
GGGATTTGTAGGGTGCTTGGAACCCTATTTTTTTTAAAGGAACCTTGATGGAGTTCCCTTGCCAACTTTACCCAAAGGTCTGCTTTAGCATTGATCCCCCTCTTGATAAGAATAAATTGAATTTGATTGAAGTGGTTAGAGATACTCTTGGTACTTCTTATATTAGGAATCAAATACCAATATAGCATAGAAAAACCTTAGAATAAGTACCCAATGCCTTGAAAAAAAGAAAATTTTAGATAATAAGCCTCTTCGAGGGGGAAACCTCCTCCCACATAGATTTTCAAATAAAATATGGTTCCAAATGAAAAGGTATACTTGGTATATATAGAAGAATAGGAGGTACAATTAGAATTAATGGACCAAAGTCGACAAATAAAATAACATTACTAATGTAATATTCCCTAATTAAGGGGTAATGTTCCACTATTTAGGGATTAGCATGCCCTTCCCCTTGAGACAATTGTTGTTCGCAATGATTGAATAATTTTGGATGCTTCTGTATAGAAGGCCCATCTTCCCAAGAGGAATCTTTCATATGTAGTTTCCTCCATTTAATGATATACTCTGAAATGGATCTATTCCTCAGTTGGTGAATTTTTGTGTCAGTGATAGCTTCAGTCTCCAACATGATTTTTCCTTCCTCTTCAAGTTATGGCAATATAGTTTGAACTGGTATCTTTTCACCTATAACCTTCTTTAAGCATGTAGTATGGAAAAATGGGTGTACTCGTGAAGATGCAGGAAACTCCAATTTGTATGCCATAGTACCAATATTTTTCATCACACTATAAAGGCCATAGTACTTTGGTGACTATTTATTATCCTTATTGGCTTGCTTGAGGGACATCTTTCTGTATGGTTGTAGTCTTAAAAAAACCCAATCCCCTACTTCAAAACTTCTCTCACTACGATATTGATCTGCTTATTGTTTCATGCAATTTTGTGCCATGGTCAAGTTGTCCTTTAATATTTGGAGAACTTATTGTTGATGCTCGATGTGATATTACACTGCTTGAATTACCTTATATTTTTCTTTTATATAAGAAGTGATGGAAGGAGGGTGGTATCCATAGAGTGCCATAAATTACATCATTTTTGTTGCAGTATGAAAAGAAGCAGGTAGACCACCATTCTACCAAGGGTAACCATTTGAACCATTGTGTTTTCTTATCAGAGACAAAGAAACGAAGGTATCCTTCCATAAATTTGTTCATTATCTCATTTTGTCCATCAGATTGAGGATGATAGGATGAGCTATGAGCCAATTGAGTACCCCCCGAAAAAAAAAATTTGTCCAAAAATTTCTAGTGAAGATTGGATCTTTGTCACTTACAATAATCTTTGGGCTTCCATGTAGCTTTTGAAATGTCTCCATAAATTTAATGGCCATTGTACTGGATTTGAATGGATGAGAGAGTGACAAAAAGTTTGCGTACTTGTTCAGTCTATCAACAATCACCATGATGAAACTCTTTCCTTCAGACTTCGGTAACCCTGTGATGAAATCCATGGAAACCTCTTCCCAAAGATGACTTGGGATGGCTAATGGTTGTAAAAGACTTGGGGTATTAATTGTTTCCACCTTATTTTGTTGGCAAACCAAAATTTCTTCCACAAACCTTTGAACATCAGTTTTAAGTCCATCCCAAAAAAATTCATTCTTGACCCTATGGTAGGTTTTCAAAAATATAGTGTGCCCTCATACCAGAGAGGTGTGTAATTAAAATAGTACCTTTTGTTTTAGTTGGGATTTCTTACATAAATATAAGAGATATTTGTACCATAGTGAATCATTTTTCCATGTAAATATATCTAATGCAATGGAATCCTGCTACAACCTTTGAATGAGAGTCCACACATTTTCGTCATTATTCCATTCATCCCTTGCTTCTATTATCCAATCGGTTTGGATGATAGAGATAGCAGAGAGAAAGGCCTCAACATCTTCATCGTTTCTTGAGAGTGCATATGCCATAACATTTTTCCTCCCTTTTTTATAAATGATTTCAAAATCATAACCCAATATCTTGGTCACCCATTTTTGTTGTTCTTCTGAAGATATTCTTTATTCCAAGAAGTATTTAAGAATATCATGATCTGTTTTTACCTTGAAGTTATTACCTATTAGGTAACGACGCCATTTCTTCAATGCATGTAGTATTTCCATCATTTTGTTCTCATAAATGAGTTTTTGTAATTCTTTTCCCTTGTGTGGCTAACTTTCAAAACAAAGGGGACTTCCTTCTTGCATTAAAACAACACGAATTCCATTTCTCGATGCATCACATTACATAATAAAGGCTTTTGTGAAGTCTGGTGTGGTGAAGAGAGGATATTTTCACATCACTTATTTAAGTTCTTAAAAATCTTGATTTTCCATTGGAGTCCATGAAAATGAATCCTTCTTAGTTAATTTCATTAAAGGTGTTGTTATTCTTCCATAGTTTTGAATCAACTTACGGTAGTAACCTGTCAAACCCAAAAATCCTCTAAGATTCTTCAATGTTTTTGGAATCGATGAGTCCATCATGGATTTAATTCTATTACGGTCTACCTTGACACCTTCATGAGATACAATATGACCCAAATACTCTACCTCCTTCACCTAGAAGAAACATTTGGATGGTTTGGCATATAGTTGTTTCTCCTTTAGTATTTGTAGAACCTTGTCAGCATGTTGTACATGATCCTCCCAAGAGTTTCTATATATTACTTTATCATCAAAAAATACTAACACAAATTTTCGAAAGAAGGGGTTGAAAATGGAGTTCATCAACCCTTGGAATGTGGAAGGTGCATTTGTAAGTCCAAAAGGCATGACCAAAAATTCATAATGGTTTTCATGAGTTTGGAATGATGTTTTTGGGATATCTTCTTCCTTCATTCTAATATGATGATACCTTGAACGAAGATCCAACTTTGTGAAACAGATTGCTTCGTGTAGTTCATCTAAAAATTCATCAATGACAAGAATGGGAAACTTATATTTAATAAACATTTTGTTGAGCTCTCTATAATCTAGACACATACACCATGAGCCATCCTTCTTGAGTACCATTACTACCGGTGAAGAGTAAGAACTTTGGCTAGGTCTAATAATGCCATCCTATAACATTTCTTCAACCATACACTCAATTTCACTCTTTTGGGTATAAGGGTATATGTAAATCTTGATGTCAGGAGGAACACTCCCAGGAATTAGGTGAATAACATGATCATGATTTCGAGTGGCTGGAAGACCTTTGGGAATATTTTCAAATACTTTGTAATGCTTATCAATGATCCCTTGGATATCTAAGGGAATAGATGGCTTAGATGTTTAAACATCTAGTGAGTATAGTTGTGCAATTACACCCTCATGCCCCTTTTTAAATAATTTTTTAATTCCATTAGAGCTTATCACCTTACTGGGTTTCCATGTGATACCCCTTAACTCAATTTCTTCTCCTTCCAATGAAAATTTCATGAAAAGTTATTGAAAATTAAAATCCATTGTTCCTAATGATTGTAGGCATTGGATTCGTAGTACGACATCAACACCATCCATGGGTATAGCAATCATTGGACTATTCATTACATATTCCCCCATAGTAAGATTGATCTTATTGCATTTTCTTGAGCAATTTCTAGTTCCTCCATTTGAAATCATTGCTTGAAACCCTGGCACTGGATATACAAAGCAATTGAGATCTTTGGCTAATTTATAGTGAACAAAATTATGAGTACTACCATAATCAATTATTACTATTACCTTTTTCTTTTTGACATATCCTTTGATATTGAGGGATTGAGGAGTGCTAATTATAGCCAATGCATTACATGATATCATGTGAGTCAAATATTCAAAAGAAATTGCTTCTATGTTTTCATCTTGATATTGTTCTTGTTCTTGTTATTTTTCTTGTTCCTCTTCAAAATCTATGTAGAATAATTTCTTCTCACCACACTTATGACCCTTATGTACTTAATGTCACAATTAAAGCATAAACATTTTTCTTTTATTTCCTCCAATTGTTTAGGTGTCAACCTTGTAGGTTGAGGTGTTTTAGAAGATGGAACATTAGTCTCTCAGTAGATGTTAGGAGTGGTCCTTTTAGTAGCCATAGCCATATTTTTACTTTCAGAATTTCTTTCCACCATGAATGCATTCTCCAATGATTTGGGTTCCTAAAGGCGAACCTCATTTTGAATTTTTCCCTTTAAAGTTAATATGAATACATAAATCAAGTGCTCATATGGAATATTTGTTACCTTTATATTCAATATTTGGGAGTTTTCAATGTGCTTTGCAACTAAACCCTTTTGCTTCAGATTTATCAATTGGATAAAGTAGGTATTTCTCTTTGTATCCTCATAGTGTGCTATCATTTCTTCTGTGAACATTGTCCAAGTGACAAGTGATTTCCGAGAAAAAAGCCATCAATACCACAAAAATTGATTGGGTTCTAAATATAAAGAAGCAATTTGTACCTTTTTTGTATGTGGCACATCATGTAGATCAAAGAATTGCTCCATCTAAAGCATCTATGTGATCGGATCCTTGCCATCAAACTTCCTCATATAGATCTTAGGAAAGTGGTTGGTCTTCAACCAAAAGTTGGAGTTTCTCCATTCTTGATTCATCTTCATTTTATCCTCATCATGAATTTCATGGGATACATTTTCACTTTCAGGTGTCCTCTTTATTAGAATTTTTTTCAATCCTTCCATGATCTCCCTTTTTAAATCCTCCATCTTAGTATCCATTATTTCCTCCAACTTAGATTTAGTTGAATCCATCATCCATTATAGTTCATCTTTTTCTACTGTCTTTTTTTGTAAATCATTTATGTCTCTACACATTTCTTCACCTTCATCAAGAGTCCAAGCAGGATTGTCTAGAGGCTTAATTGGTGTATAAGTTCCATTTTTTTGTGGCATTTTGGCCAAGTATCACTTCTAAACCTTAATTTCAAGGTGGTTCTACCAGACTATATTTATTTTGTTGTATCTCCAAACTTTCATCCCTTATGGGTCTGAAATTTTATTTTTGTAGCGCTCTGATACATCTTCTCTGTAATGCCACAAGTATTATCAAAATTGGATGTGTCAAGTGGAAGTTATGGTAACTTCCCCACACCTTGTTGAATTTTATACCTTCGAGGAGAGTGTACTTGTACAGCGTGCCAATATCACAATATATGGTATATGATTCTGAAACTTGTACCAGAAACAATACAAACTTTCCACTATTTAATGCAACTCGTTTAACTTAATTTGGATACTCATTGAAGAATATATCATTGTTTTACCCAGAAGACCTATTTGAGACTAGTTAATAATACTAGTCAAGTATCCCATGTTGCATAGGGTGTATCTAAAACAATAGGATGAAAAATAATATCAAATTTTTATTAAAGATACCTTGATAACTTCTATGAATAAAATCCAAATTTTAGGGTCTACAATTCTACAAGAAAAAAATTATAGAGAAAATTCTGATATGACTAAATTCAGAATGATTTCATAACCCTATCTTACATAGGCTATATCTCCAAAAGTATAAGGCCATAGGAGATGGAAATTTAATCCCACATACCTTGATTCGTCTACTAAATAACCTCCCATGAGTTCCTTCAGAAATGTCATAGAAAAAACATTATAGAGAAAATACCAAGGTGTCTTATATGTAATATCAAAACCCCAAGACCTTGAGCTATGATACCAAATGTTTGGAACCAAATACCAATATAACATAGAAAAAAATTAGAATAAGTACTCAATGCCTTGAAAAGGAGAGAATTTCCTCCTCATACACCAGATAGATTTCCAAATACATTATGATTCCAAATGAAAATGTCTCATTGGTATATATAGGAGACTAGGAGGTACAATTACAAAGAATGGACCCAAAATGACATAAATAAAATAACATTACTAATGTAATATACCCTAATCATTATCCTCACTTGATACCCTAATATCCTCACTTGATACCCTCTTGATATCCTCACTTGATATCCTCACTTGATACCCTAATCATTACTCTGTGTCTCTTTGAAAACATCTCTCCTTTTGTGCTTCTCTCAAGTATAGAATTATCACCTGCATATCCTTGTAGTGTGGTTTCCTTTCTCTTTATCTTGAGTTTGATCCCTCATCCTTCAATCTTTTCTATCTTTTCTCCACTCCTATGTTCGTATTTCCTCCTTATCTTATCTCTTCTTTCATATCTCTTGGTTGATTTTCTCTTCTTCTCTTTAGGGTCCATCCCTTCCAAAACTCATTTCATCATCTTCTGGATCACTTGCAATGGATACATTCTCTCTCTGTCTCTCTCTCTCTCTCTCCGCCATGCTCCATGTTGGGGGGGTTTAATCATCCATCCTATCATCCTCCATGCACATTAGCCACTTTTGTATGACAATATCTTGATCCACAACAACATTTATTCCAATAGTCTCTTTTTAAGGTCGATGGAAAAATTCCTTCAAAAACACTAAAGGATTCATTGCACTCAATAAAAAGCTCAATGATATACCCTTCCTTAACCTGGTCGAGAAAGAAGTCAACTTATTTGGCCCACTAATTATCCACAGATCTCAGCATATTGACCATATTCTAGTCCCACATCAGTGATTCTTGGGCTCCCAAAATTGTGTTAATTGTTGTTTGACTCTTTATCCACTCATACAATAAATAATGAAACTCAAAAAAAAAAAAATCATATAAATATGTATAGATATATGTACCTTTATTTACACCACTCAATATTGATCTGCATATTCTTAGTCTCTCATCGTCTAAACTTTTCTTCCTTCATAGAAATCCAATATTTATATCCTCTCGACAAGTTTCCTCCTCATTCTTTCCCTTCACCATGTCATACAAAACCTTCAAGTCTCAAGAAAAAAACCATTTATTGGCTCATTACTGGGGTACAGACCCAGGGTTTTATAGGATTTACCAACAAAACCCCATAGGCACCACCATTTTCAAGATTCAATAATTGAAGAAGATCTCACCCAAGATGCCATGAGAATCACATCGACCATAAGTATTTTGTAGGATGTGAAGGAATTAGGCATAGAGGATACCTACAAATATTAATCGTTCATTCATTCACTCATAGCTTACTAACAAAATACTATATATAAGAATGTAAATAGGCATACCTTAAAACCATAACACATATAATGTAGAGAGAAAGGTATTCAGGTTCCATTCATTCAGTTCGACATCATTCATTTAAAATTGCATGCATAAAGGCCAAATCTTGCTCAGAATGCATCAATGGAAAATCAAAATAGAGACACATGGTGCACTTAGATCTCTTTCTTTTCATTCATACCCATCTACTATCTACAAACAAAATTTGCATGAAAAATGATGCAGGAGGATCTAGGAATTCTTGTATAGGTCTAAGAGGATCCAGAACATCTCTAGAGGTCTAGAAAGGTTCATAAATTATCAAAAACTCAAATATCCCAAATGCTCTCGAAAACACTATCTTGGTGATATATTTCCAACGACATAAAAATTTCCTCAAATGGAGATTGTATGCAGAAGATATGGCTGATCAAAGTTCAAGTCAACTAGGTCAAAGCTCAAAGTCAAAGGGGTCAAGGTGACACGTGGAATGACCATACAACAAAGTGCTGATGTGGCCAAACCCTAATGTTCCACATGGCATGACCATACACTGACTACGAAGGTGTTTTGGAATCCAAGTGGATTAGTCATTTGTCAACACGTGGAAAGGATAAGCTAATAAGAGGATGCCACATGGAAACCTCCCATTGGCCATTATGGTTAAGGTTATGTAAAATTATGTTGGGAGTCTGGAGGATCGAACCCGTGACCTCCCAAATCCTTATGAAAGCCTATGTTACCATCATGCTACCACATTAGTGATTACCCATATATGTTGCAAGTTATATTTAACCTTGTAAAAAGGTTTATGTTGCGACAAAAAGGGTTGAGGTACTAAGTCCTCAACCCATACCATATCATATGATCACATAAAATGTAAGATAATTGTGGGTCATAAATCACATGGGTATGCCATATATAGTATATGGTTATAATTATATAACCATATAAAAAATGAAAACCATGCCATAAAATATGGCAAGGTCAACAGGATTTGATCTTGTGACCGGCCAAATAAATGCCCTGACACTTGACCATTTATTTTATAAGTTTGGGTTTGTTAGGATCCCTCCTAACAATACATTTATTGATTTCCTATTATTCCATACAGAATTTAAGGGTCCACACCCTATTTAATGGGCACACGGACCAAGGATGTGACACACACTCATTAATATGCAAAGTATGGTCTCAAATTTTGTACCAAGGGAAATAAATCTTTGATGTTACATCGTAAAGCATTCCGAGAGGTCCCTTGATGGAATTTTAAGAAATTTATATTCATTTTACATGATTTTTCAAAAGGAATCCAATGGTGCACTCGTTTTTGGGTTTGAGAAATGCATAAAATGGTCATTGCAAAACACAAACATTTGAGCATTAGTAAAGAGGTATATATTAGAAGCGGACCCAAAGACGTAGCCGAAATTAGGTGAACTCTGTTATCAAACTTTTGTATGTGATATTATCATTTTTGTTCATTTTGTGCTTAGTTATTTTTTAGTCTTTTATCATTAAAGTGTATTTGGTTAGATAAGTATTTCACAAATAAATTGAAAATAATCAAGTCATCATTATTATTTCAAAGATCAAGTAGATGTTTATATGTATTTAAAAACAAATCAAAATATAAGGACTTTTTGGATCAATATGGTATCCGAGTAGTTTTGACAAGTGTTTGGAAGTGAATGCTTACAAGAGCCAAACTCAAACCTAGTAAAGGAGCGATTGAAATTTATACTTGTCTGATATTGAAATAAGACTTCATAAGCATAAGGTGGGTTCTGAAGGAAAGGAAGGAGAATAGCCTCCCATGAGTGCTGAAGAAATGATGGATACACTTCATTGTATGAGAGAGATAATAAGTGGTTTGCGATGAAGAATTAAAGATCCCGTAAGTGGATAATCTTCGATAAAATGAGAAGGAGGAGGAAAAGGTGGTGGACCTTTAGATCCCTATTCACCATCCTCATCATCATATTCTTCTAAGGAAATTGAAAATTCTTCTCATCAAAAGAAGTCCTCTAAGAATTATGATCATAATCTTCCTTTATTAAAATTGGATGTCAAGTTTGACTTTCCAACCTATGATGGAGAATTGGATGACGAGAAATTGGAAAATTGGATCAATAAAATAGAGGTATATTGCAGAGTTCAAAAGAGGATGGATGAAGCTGGAAGGATATAGTTATTTGCTCTTCAACTAAGTGGCACAACCTTAATATGATGGGAGAGTAAGATGCAAGTTAATCTTGTTTAAAAATTTAAAGTAATCTATTCATGGGATACGTTTACTCAGGCTATAAGATTTAGAAATTATATCCACTGGCTTATACATAAATGACAATAATATAATGACAACATCTAACCTAGGTTAAAGGCAAAAATATTCAAGAATATACACAAGAATTAAAAAAAAAGGCATTATCCTTAGGAATTTCGTTGTACACCCATGAAACTCTTCTAAAGTATATCAGTGGCATGCACTCATATCTTCGTCACACTATTTTAATTTTTAACCCTACTAACATTGATAAAGTGTCAGTACAAGCTACACATTTGGAGGCTAGTAAGGGTAAGCATGTGGTCGAAGATAAGAAACCATACAAGTTTGAAAAGAAATCGAAAGGTAAATGGAAGAGTAATAAATCAACTATAGTAAAGCAAGATGAGGGGCGACCTACATATTCCCACTGTAAGAAGAAGGGACACGAGGAATCATAGTGTTGGGAACTGCATCCAGAGTTATGACCGAAGAATTTTAAGGATACAGGGATGTAAAAGAGTGTTCCATTAGCTCATGAGAATCTAGGGTCATATTATGTGGATGAATCTAATATCATGACAATACGAAGCATAGGTATATCAACTATCAATTCTAATTCTTCAATTGAATATGCCAAGTTGGAAAGTGATATTGATCAAAATAAAAGAAGAAATCATTTTCATGTCTGAGTTATAGTCAAGCATACAAAAGTAGATACTTTATTTGGCAATCGATCTCAAGTTAACTTAATATATAAAACAATTGTTAAGAAGTTGGGTTTGAAGACGACACCTCATAAAAATCCTTATCCATTAGGATGGGTGAGTGAAGATGCTAAGTTGCAGGTTATGAAACAATGTAAGATCATATTTGCAATTATAGCTAAGTTCTTTGACAAAGTTGAGTTATATGTTGTGCCTCTTGACATTTGCGACATAGTCTTGGGTAGGCCATATATATTAGATAGGAAGGATATTTTCCATAGTGAAGAGAATAAATATCACATTTTCAAGTATGAGGTTGAATTTATTGTCAAATTTCATCATATCAAGACTAATGTTTCTTTAGTGATAATATGGAAAATGAAGAGACTCGTCAGTGCAAGTAAATATTTTTTTCTAATGATAATGAAACATAAATAAGAAGATATAACATATGATTTATTAGGTTATGATATAGATCATAAATAGGATTTGGTTAAAAAAATATCTAACTATGATGAGTTATTTTAGGAACCTATATGGTTTCCTCCTAATAGGGAGGTTGAACATGAAATATATTTGCAGCAAGATGCTCCTCTTTCGAATATTGGAATGTATAAGTCAACAGTGATCAAGAATTAAAAAATTAAGAAGCATGTTCAAGATTTTCTCAACAAAGGACTCAGCAGACCAATGTCCTCTCTGTGTGATTCTCTATTGTGTTAATTATAAATAAATATGGCACGTGGAGGATGTGTATTAACTTTTGATCCATGAAGAAGATTACATTAAAGAATTGTTGTACTCTTCCAATAATTGATCACTTATTGGATCAATTAAAGAATGTTTTTTATTTCATTGAGATGGACTTGAGAAGTCGATACCATCATATCAAAATTACATAAGGTGACATATGGAAAAATGCCTTCAAGACCAAGAAAGGACTGTTCAAATGATTAGTTTTTCCATTTGGGTTATGCAACACACCTCTAACATTCATGAGGGTAATGAACTATGTGTTAAGGCCCTAGATAGATGATTTTTTTATCTCCTATTTAGATGATATATTGATCTTTAGTTCAACATGGGAATAGAGGTACCATGTCTACCTCTAAGAAGGGATATCAACTTCTCAATCGAACTCACACAAGGAGTAGTACCATCATCTAGAACACCATATAGAATGAGCATGCCATAACTGGTTGAGCTCAAGCTACAACTAAAGGCAATGATGGACAAAGGCTACATCTGACCTAGTGTATCTTCGTGGGGAGCGCCTGTATTGTTTGTGAAAAAGAAAGATGGCACACTCCGACTGTGCATAGATTACATACAACTCAATAATACAACCATAAAGAAGAATCATCCAGTGGATATCGGTGGCCACCAACCTTTTTCGGCTGGCTCAAAACAATTTTTTGACAATTTTGACAATTTACTATTTTTAGCAAGTTTTAACTTTTTGGGCCATTTTGAGGGCCTAAATGAAGGTTTTTCAAGATAGAGTTTCTCAATGATATCCAAATGCATGATTGAGCCCCCAAAATGAATCTCCTTGATGATGCCTTTCCAACAAGCTATCATATGCCTGAAACGGAGATCGTATGCAAAAGTTACGACCCCGAGAAGTTGATGTACTAACTAACCCAAACGGGGCCCACATGACTTTTGGCACTTCATCTCCTAGGGTAAGGTTTTTGGAATTCTTGTTTATTGTAAAAATTCCTTCAGATCCTCATTGTAATCATCTTCTTACGAATGCACATAGCCGTTACATCTCTTCTCAGAGATAAGCTCCCACCATTCTAGCGAGTCTTTCACTCTGTATTTTTACAGTCTCTGTACATTTCTTTCATTAATAGAAATCATGTATTACTGTATATTTGTGTTTATGGTTGCATCTATGATACATTTATGTTATATTATTTAATATCTGTGATATCTTTGTGCATTTCTTTACTATATCTCCGATCTCATTTCGTGCCGAAAATAATCGGGATCAAAGAAGTACCCCTTACCAAGAATCTATGACATCTTCGGCCAATTGGGAGGTGCTACCATATTCTCGAAGATCGAATTAAGGTTTTGGTACTACCAAGTCTATATTAAGGATGAATACATCCACAAAACAGCCTTCAGGATGAGTTATGGTCACTATGAATTCATGGTGGTGCCATTTGGGTTCACTAATGCCCCTGCCACTTTTATGTTCTTGATGAATAATGTACTCAACAAATTCCTGGAAAAATTTGTGTTGGTTTTCATTGATGATATCCTAATCTACTCCAAGAATAGGTAGGATCATGAAGAACATCTTAGACTCGTACTTCAAGTACTAAGAGAGCATCAACTCTATGCTAAGTTTAGCAAGTGTGATTTATTTCAGAGGCAAGTCCATTACTTAGGCCATGTCGTTTCTAAGGAAGGGGTAGCAGTCGACCCCGATAAGATCAGATCTATTATGGAATGGCATACCCCAAAGGATGTATCCAATATTAGATCCTTCATGGGCTTAGAAGGATACTATAGAAGGTTCATAAAAGGGTTTTCCAAGATTGGTTGTCCAATCACTTCCCTTCAGAGGAAGGGGATTAAATTCATTTGGATATCAAAATGTGAAGAAAGATTTCAAGAACTGATATACATCCTAACCCATGAACCCATGCTAAAGATTGCAGACTCGGATAATTATTTCCTCGTGTATACAGATGTCTGCAACGAAGGACTCAGATGATTCCTTATGCAAGAGGGACGTGTAATTTTCTATGCATCCCAGAAATTAAATGAGCATGAGATCAATTATGTGACCCATGACCTAGAGTTGGCAACCATAGTACATGCTTTAAAAATGTGGAGGCACTACCTCCTGGGAAAGATATTTGTGCTTATGACAAACCATTATGGATTGACGCACCTCTTTGATCAACCAAAACTCAATGCTAGGCAAGATAGGTGGATGGATCTCCTTAGTGATTTTGATTTTGAAATAAAACACATCAAAGGAAAGGAAGATAGGGTGGTCGATGCCCTTAGAAGAAGTATAATAATGATTCATCTGGCAATAGTAACATCATATGAAACAAATGTCATGGAAAGACATAGAAATGCACAAGAGACAGATGCATTCCTCAAGACCGTTACCTCATATCTACGACAAGATCCCACATGGTTAAAGTATGAAGGCTACCAAATGCTAGAGAAAGGACTGTTGGCTTACATAAACAAATTGTACATTCCAAACTGTGACAACTTGAATAGGTTCATAATGGATGAATGACATAAGAGATCATATATTAGTCACCCAGGATATCAGAAGATGATCAGGGCCACTAAGAAACAATTCTATTGGCTTGGGTTGAAGAAATACATAGCTAACTATCTAGCTAAGTTCCTAGAATGCCAACAAGCTAAGGAAGAACATTGTCACCCAACATGATTGTTATAGCCCCTACCAATCCCAGAATGGAAATGGGAAACCATTTCCATGGATTTTATCACCGAATTACCGAAGTCAACCAAGAAAAATTATGCCATTATGGTTGTGGTGGACAAATTGAGTAAG
The DNA here is from genome assembly GCA_009831015.1 of Picea engelmannii. Classification (NCBI taxonomy): domain Eukaryota; kingdom Viridiplantae; phylum Streptophyta; class Pinopsida; order Pinales; family Pinaceae; genus Picea; species Picea engelmannii. Next base: position 110,344 of record ML791881.1, read on the forward strand.
TCAACTCATTTCATCCCTATCAAGTCAACTTGCAAGGAAATAGATATTTCCAAAATTTTCATGAAGGAGATATTTAGACTACATGGCATGCCCAAGGAAATTGTATCTGATAGAGATACCAAATTTACTTCAAACTTTTGGAAATCCCTAATGGCTGGTTTTGAGACTAAATTGTTGTTCAACACAGCTTATCACCCACAAACTAGTCAACAAAAAGAAAGAGTGAAACAAATAGTAGAAGACATTCTAAGGATGCATGTAATGCATAAACCTAAGAAGTGGGAAGACTACCTACCATTGGTAGAGTTTGCCTACAACAACGGTTATCGGGAATCCTTGAAGATGAACCCCTTTGAAGCTATCTATGGTAGACATTGCAATATTCTAATCAATTGGAGTAACCCAGTGGACAGAATTACAATCGGACCTGACATGGTGAAAGAAATGGAACAACAAGTGGTTTAGATAAGACAAAATCTGAATATTTCTCAAGATAGACATAAAAGTTACGCCAATAGAAAGAGAACTCCCTGAGAGTTCAAGACCGGAGACCATCTCTATCTGAAAGTTAGATACAAGAAGAGTTCCCTGATAATGGGAGCTTGTACCAAGTTGGCACCTTGGTACTGTGGACCCCTTGAAGTCTTAGATAGAGTGGGACCTATATCCTATGGCCTATCACCTCCTCCCACTAAAAGGCACATAATATTTTTCATGTTTCATTATTGAAGAAATATGTACATAATGCTAATCATATAATTGACTGGTCTGTGATCTAGGTGGAGATAGAGGGAGAATTCTTGCCAGAACCCCAATGCATAATAGCCATGAAGAAAACCTCACTCAAGAACCGAACCATTGCACAGGTCAAGGTGCAGTGGAAAAACTTTGGCCGAGATGAGGCTACATGGGAAATGGAAGATTCCATGAGACAGGCATATTCAATTTTGTTTAATTATGTACATACATATCGTGTTTATAGATAGAACATCAAGGATCATGCTCTGTTAAGGGGGAGGCAATTGTAACACCTTGTTTCCCTCAGTCTGTAAATATAACTATATTGGCCAGGAAACTATGGAAAACTCAAAGGTGTGACTATTTGTTCTAATGGACCTTTGAATAAAAGGTCGATGAATGTAAATTCTATTATTTTAATAGAAATTGGAAATATGTATTGCATGACTGTTGTGAAGGGGATGTGATAAGAGAGGCCACAATTGCTAATGAAAAGGTGGTGGAGGGGACCAAGAGTGGTTACATTAATCTCTAGCGAACCAATACCATGCTGGATTTAAATTGCTCAAGATCAGAACAACCCTTTGTCTAGGAAATGAATTCCTGTGAGGCTAGTAGGTTTGGAAGGCCTCCTCAAGAGTTAATGAGGGGATGGGGCAGACTTCCCATTTGTAAGGATTTCGTACCTGACCATGTTCTAGGGGATTCGATCAACACACAATCTTGTTGAGGATGCACTCGACTGCTAAGGGTAAGCTAGGGAATCATTGATTTATTGCAAAAGTGTTTTGAGGGTTTTATGATTGGTTTTTTTAGTAAGGTGGTTTGAAACTGGTTTCAAGGTAACAACATAACATGAAAAACAAGATTAAAACAAATATTATCCCAATAACTGAATAATAGGTAAACACAAAGATGGGTCAAACCAATTAAGAAAAAGGAAGGTGAAGCCTTCAATTTGTCAACTTCACAATAATTCTTGCCTCAAAATATTATAAAGAAACAAGATTATCAGCTTGATATCAAACTTGAAAAATTATCTTTACAGTAAAATTTCCACTATATAAATTATCAGTCAAGAATCAAAAAGCATTGCAATTCAAATAATGAATTCAAGAATGAATAAAAAAAGAACAGAATAGAAAAAGAGGGTCTAACCATCCATATGCCTTTGCTATTAAGTGTCAAATTGAACATAAATTCCTTTACAATGTGCTTCACAAAAAGGTCCCTTGGATCTCCAATTTTTTGACCTGAACATCATCGTTCTTCTGTCTATTTAAAATATCTATAAAACTTCCAGATCCTATCATCTAGTATAGATTTAATGACTAGATTTCAAATAGTATCTATCTACTAAGGTAGTTCACTCAAAAAGAGCTTCTACAATCCAAAAATAGAGCACAACTCAACAACTTGATATTGCAAATATTGCCAGCATTACATTTGACTCTACAAAATAGGAATTTAGTTTGATTTTGTAAAACAAATCGAGGTCTTAGCATTTTACTGGCCAAAAACAAGTAGGCCTTGCCATATTTCCTGGAAAATGTTTAAATCATAATTGTAGCAAATTTCCATGTTACCTTTAGGATATAATCACAACAGTGGCTTTAGCATTTCTCTGTTTGAGATTTGTGGTAAGCACGACATTGTGCCAATAGAGTCTGCAATTAGTCTCCCTGAGTTCTTTGAGCAATGCACTTTGCTCTTTCTTCTTCTTTTTAAAACTTTGAATCCTTTCTTGTTGGCGAGCATTCCATTGTTCTATCTGTGCCTTCTCCTTCTTTAATTGTCTTATTGTTTTATGAAACTCCTTGATCTTTTCTTTATGAGTTCTAATTTTAACTATGAATCCTGAGCATTCTTCAAAAGGTGCAGGTTCATTCAGGTTTAGGGAAACTCTAGGTTCCTTGGCTTTAACTTGGTACTTTGAGACTAATTTTGAGCTAAGTTATTCCTTAGAACTTGTTGAATCTATAGCTTCAGGCACATCTAGTATGTGATCTGAGTCTTCAAAGTAATCCTATTTATCTTCAGGAGTTTCACTGATACCTTTATCCATCTCTTTAGCTTTTGCTAATATGGTTAAATTTCTCGTTAAAGGACTTGTAGGTGGTGAAATTATTCTTTTTCCTTTGCTGACAGATTTCTTGGGCGATGGAGTTCTTTTTGCCCTTTTCCTGGTACTTGCTTCAACATTCTCAAAGTCGTCTTCTATGATTATGAAGTTTTCTTCTTTGATTGATGGATTGAACATTCCCTTTGACTTCAGTCTATACTTGTTGGTGACCCTAGTAGAATTTATTCTAGGTTTTTGTGATATAGAAACACCTTTAACCCTTTTCCCTTTGGTTGCAACACCCCTTTTACTGGTTGATGGCGTTTCAAGATTGACTGGAGTTTGAGTATCAAGATTGTTATCTGAATCATTTTCCCCTTTAACATTTTCCTCAGAACATGTTTCAATTTTTGGCTCCCACCTAGGTCTTTTACTTCTGCTCCTCTTGGTCACCCTGATATCAGAAATTTCCTCTTCCATAGGGGTTTCATCAAAGATGTCTCAGCTCTATGTAACGGTCTTTCTCCCTTTGCCTTTCTTCTACTTATTGGACTGAGTGATAGGGTTTAAATATCCTGTGAGCCAGCTCTAGGGCTTCTGTAATTCATTCAAGGAAGACATGACTAAGGTTTTAATCAAGAATTGATGGAACAGGCTGCTTTTAGCATTGGTGGAGAGTGACTGCACTCTTTTTGACATCTTTGTCAAGCTTTTGAGCAGAAAATAAGGGAGATTTAATGGGTAATCACCATTTAAATGCATTAGTATTCTGACATGGTAGATATAGACTAGTGAGAATCTACCTTCACAGGTGATATACCTATGAATCACGATCAGATCCGTGTGCCATTCGGTTCGAATCCAGCTACGAGGTATTCCCCTTCTCTAATCTGGATTTTGCTTGTTTGGAAGCAGGAATTGGTTTACAAATTAAGTAACTACATGCTCTTTCTTCCACCATCTTTCTCCTCCAACTACTAGCCTGCAAGCCTTTACGATAGTCTGTTCTGTTACTAGCATAATCATTTTACCGATTTCGACCTCGTGACGATTGAAATTCAGAGTGAACTCCATGGGGACCTACTCATCATAACCATGAAAAGTGGTGAGGAATTAAAACCACCCAGCATCTCTAAACCTTTGAGCCATCTAAGGATAGGCTTCAAGAAGTTCAACACCCTATGGTTCTATTCTGACAACCTGTTCACTCCCCTTTGGCTCCATCAAACACAATTCTGCAACTGTAGCCTCGAGTTCCAAATTTTCCACCTGCAATTGTTAGTGTATACCGTTCCTTTGAGCGGATACCTGCATTCCTCACTACAAGATTGAATTCAACGAAATCGAACAAGTATGCAAGATTGAATTCAGTGAAATCGAACAGGTATAATATAACGATCATCAAGAAAAAGGGTGATTTGAATTGAGTCTTGCGCGAGTACACAACAATCGGATTATGAAATGGTTGAATTTTGCAAATGATTTCCAAGCTTTCGTGGATGCATGCGAACTCTCAACCCATGATTCATGTCATCATAAAGAAATCAGGATGGTAAGCGCATATCAAGGCATGATTATTCGGCGCTACATGAATAGGATTATTCCCGTAGCCATATTAATGACTTGGAAAAATTTGAACATTTGAAATTCAAACAGGCATACAAGGAGGCACATCATTTTTAAACCGTGTCTTTCAAAATCAAAATTAAATAAACTATCTCAAAAGTGTAATGCAAACCATAAAAAACAAAAATTGAAATCAACGAGAAATAGAAAATGAAGTGTGGGTAAGGAAGACTTAGGATAAGGGTTTCTCACTAAACCAAGACAAAATTAGAGACTAATAGAAGGTAATAAAGGAAGCAGGGTGTGGACAGACAGGACATGTGAAGAGTGTAGAGATGAGAGCAGAAGCTCTTGGGTCAAAGAAAAGATTGAAAGAGAAAACATTGAGTTT